>PVJO010017278.1:0-39107 GCA_004026905.1 Hystrix cristata | reverse complement strand
AATTGAACCATTAGAGTGTTGTCTTGCTGCAAATATTAAGATTCATTCTTTGAATAAACAAAAATAACTTTTTAAAGCAAAGTCTGTTGACAGAATTGGCTAGATTTTTACCTCTTTTATGCCACACAAAACATCCCTATTATTAACTTCTAAATAACATATTCTTCATTCTTCTACATCTATTCTTCTTATCACCTCTCCATCAGAATCATTACTGGATTGCATTCCTTTCTTCCTTTTTAATTGCCTTTCTCTCTTATTTTTCTATCATTTTTCACTGACCATTTATAATTCCTTAAAGATATTATTAATTTTTTATACCACACATGTATTTTATCCCTGTATTGGTTCATTTCGCATTGCTGAAATGAAATGTAACTCTACATGGGAAAAAGGTGTATTTACTTCATAGCTCTAGAGGTTCAAATGCCCACATCTGGCGGTAATTTTCTTGCTGACAGAATAGACATAGCAGAGGGGCATCATAAGGCAAGTGACAGACTTTACATGGAGGACTCTGCTACCTCCCGTCTCTTACAAAAATACTCGTATTCAAGCAGAGAGACTCCACTGTGGTAAACTTAGGCACTTCTTATCACCTCCAAAAGGCCCTACCTCTAAACACCACAGTTGGATTTAGTTTCACCCTCTTAATACCTCACAATGAGGATTAATTTCCACACATGAACTCTTCCAGAACACACTGAAACCATGTCCAGACAGTAGTATTCTCCGCTGGAAATAAAACTCTTTCTAGTTTATTTAGATAGGAATTTAATCAATGATAGAGACCTATCTATCTTGAAATTTCTTGATTCCAAAGAATTTCTAACTGTTATGGTTTATATCTAGATGCCTCCACGAAGGCATCATGTGCATATAGATGAAGTTTTGGGGAGGTGACTGAATCACTGGTGTGTGATACACATCACTGGATTAGTCCACTGTTGGGTTTTTAGTTGAGTGTGATGTTGGGAGGTGACAGAAAACAAAAATGTCACAAATTAGGTACCCAACTGAAAAAGCTAAATATTTCTGAAACATACAAAGCAGGAGATGAAGTCTCATCTCCCTGGATCACATGTACAATACTCAGATGACTTAAGGTTTTTCATCTTTAGGAGAAATATATGAGTGGAGTAAAAGAATAAGGAAATTAAACACTTACATGGTTAATTCCAGAAAAAACCTTGATTTTCACTACTATCATACAAAATTAGTTGGAAGCAGTAGTTCAGTGTTCGGTAGTACCTTGGAGATCAATAGGACAAGAACCTGGAGTCTGAAGCCAGGTTTGAAGTGTTGATACTTTGGCAAACCCAAGTCTGTGAGTACAATGAAAAGTCAAGCAGAGAAAAATGAAAGATGCCTACTACTTTAGGATGAGTTTCAAAGACACAGCAGTTTCTCAGAGAGAGTGTAACCATAGTGTAAATAGCCCATAAAAGCAACAGAAGAAGAGAATTCATCCACCTGGCTTCCTCCCATGCCTTTTTTCATGTAAAACAAGACCTTCTCACGGTGAGTTAATTTCAACATATATTTATCCTCCAGTCCCACAGTGAGCGATTGGAAGCCCCAACATACACTTTGCTGTGGCTTCTTATGCAAACCAAGGCATGTCAGTGTGACTCACGTCTGTGCGGGTGGCATGCGGGCATGTGGAACACAACAGGATGGGCCTTAACTAGGACTCCATTCAGCTCAGGAAACTTCACACAAGTACAATATGGAGCCACCATGAAGGAAGCAATAACAGGATCTGAACACTTTCCAAGTCATATTACACATGAAATTATAAGCCAGGACTGAAGATTTCTGTGATTTTTTTTGACTCTTAATCTGATCTTTATGCTATCAGACTTGCCCAGTGTATTCATTTCCTGTGAATGTTGATTAAACATTTAGCATGAACACATAAAGAAATGATAAATGTTTGAGGAGATATAAAATGTGATCTAAAACTACAATGAATACTTAATTTTTTACAGGTATTACAGTAAAAGACACATTGCCATTAATCCCACTCACCCCCCCCCACACACTTTGAACACAATTATCTCACTGTTTTTGCCACTTTCTAAAACAGTTCTGGAAGTCCTCCTTTGTGAGTGTATTTAGCTGTTCCACTGTGGCTGCCTCAATGTCCTCAAGCGATTGAAAAATGTTAGCTTTTCATGGTCATTTTGACCTTGGGGAACAGCCAGAAGCCCCGCAGTGCCACATCTGTTAAGTAAGGTAAATGAGGAAACGCCATAATCTTTTTATGAGACTGGACCTTGGCAGCAGCATTCACCCTATTTTTGATCACACTTTGTAAAGACAGTCAGGAAAGAAGCCTTCCAAAACTGCTTCAGAAAGCAGAAAGAGCAATGGGAGAAGTGTGTTTGAAGTAAGTGGGAATATTTGGAGGGGGATTAACGGTAATGTGTCTTTTACTATAATAAATTTTTAAAATGTGGTCACTCACCGTATATTTTGATCACACCTCGTAAATACATTCAAACTGATTTAAGCTTTATGTGATGTGCACACTCATCAGGACATTACATGATAATGTATATACACTAATATGTACAATTTCCAAAATTGTATTCATCAGTTAAAAAATTTTAAAAGTGATAAATAAAAAATGTATTGGGACAAACTGAGTGGTTTAAACAATAGATGTTTATTCTTCCACAGTTCTCAGGGCCCTAATACCTCTAAAGAGTCTAGGGATGAACCTTTCCTGGTTTTTCTGACTCCAGGTAGTTACAGGAACTCCTTGCCTGCTGGAAGGAACTCTAATTTCTGACTCCATCTCCTTTTATATATATGAGAAGCACAGTTCACTGAGTTCACAGTTCACATGCCACTGGATTTGGAGTCCACTGAAATAAGCCAGAATGATCTCATTTTCAGATCTTTAATTTAATTATACAGATAAAATCTTTTGCTTAAAAAAAAATCACCTTCCAAAAGCGCAGAGATTAAGACTCGGGCATGTTTTGGAAAATCACTATTCAATCCATGACTGCGAGGAAGACATTGTTAACAAATACATAAACTCCCACGTCCCCAGCACATGTGTCATGGAATACAAAGGTCAGCGAAGAACCCTAAGAGTTGACTCAGGCCCTGGAGAACAGTAGACAAGAGAGTTTCTCCCGAATTCAGAACAGGGAAAGGCATATAGGATAAGCATGAAAAATGCTATATTGAGGCAAGAAATATGTGAGATTATATTTGGCCAGTGAGATATAATGGTTGCTATGAAACAATGACTTCTTGGAATTTTCCATCCTTTCCGGCTCTTAACGGGAGTTACATCATGAATGACAGATCTGCAGCTCCACTGCAGGTAAATATTTGTGAGGAGAGAAGGATGGAAGGGAAATAGATGATTTGCTTTTAATAGAAAAGTTGTCACAGCATAGGGAGCTACATCCCAATTTGAGGGAAAGAACTGAACATCACACACAAATTTGGGATTTAAAGACTGGGAAAAAAAGCACCAGTTGACCACAAAAAATGTGCTCTTTCCTCCCAATAAACAGAACTGCAGCTTGTAGTTGGGATGTAGGCTACATGGAGGCTACGTTTCACAGCTCCTTCTATAGCAAAATGTGGCCATAGGACTTTTCAAAATCAATGAATGAGGTGCAAGGATGCGCACCAGTCATGCCCAGCCATGTCCCACAGAGTCTTCCAAGTGCACTCTGCCATTTTGTTTCTCTTTTATTGCTGACTGGCGCAAACAAAGAGACCCTGAAAATCCATATTCCAGGAAGAAGAGTCATTGTCAGCCATTGTATCTGAATGTATATGTGAGACAAATTCATTCTGAGCTGCTTGACAATGTCTGACTTAGCACAAACTCTTCAATACTGGAGAAATCAAGAAAATTGTTCTTTAAATTTTAATTATTTTGAGGTCTTTTATTGTACTTAGCCTTTTACTATGATTAATAACCATGCAAAGAACATTGGATAGTTCAATTAAAATAATTTTCAGCTATTATCATGCAAACAATGTATTAATTATTATGAGGAAGGAAAAACAGGTAAGTAGATAGGATTAATATTTTAAGAAGCTTTTAGGTTACTGGAGGTGGATAGAAAAGAACAGATTAAAAATAGCATACAAATAAGTAATATACGAGCCCTCAGATGATACTGTTCCTGAAAAAGATGGTAGGAAGTACCAAATCTGTATAGGAAAATTAGAGAAGACTTTACAGAGAGTGTGGTATTCGCAATGGAGATCTGACTTGGATAGAATGTTGTCAGGTAGAAATTGGGGTGAGAGGAACATGAGTACATATTCTCCTCAATTTACAGTGGGGTGAAATCCTGATACAGCCATTGAAGGCAAAGATGCATTTAATACAACTAATCTATGGGGCACTGTTTCTTCTTGTGATCATGTGCTTTATTGAGAGCTCTGGCTCATTTTTGACGTCATCATCAAGCAAGGATTTGACTGCATAACCATTAGTCTGTGAGACCAAAATCCAAAATTTGAAGTGTAGGTTTTACTGAATGCCTATCGCCTTCAGACCACTATAAAGTTGAAAAAATTGTAAGTCAGCTCCTCTATAGTTTCACACACATAGTAAGCTTCGTGGTGTACCTATCAAATGTTACAAGGACCTCATATTTGCAAGCCTCTAGGGGCATCCTGTGAAGCATGTGAAAAAAATTAAAATTAAAACAATATATTAAAAATACTTGTTCTTCTTTCAAAGAACTTACAAGTTAGTAAGGAACAGAAGACATCCATACCACTATCAGCACTACATGCAGAATTTAAAGTGTACTATAAGAGATTTAAAATTGAAAACCTCTTGAAAATAAAGAGCTCCACAAAATTCTTATCATTTTCAAGCAGTGATATAACCTGGTCATGTGGCTCAAGAGCATTTGGAACTGGCTTGTACGAAGAGTTTGGTAAAAGGAAAAAAAATCGCAAAAGCCATGGTGTGATTGTTTTCGGTTTTGAGTGAGCCCAAAGACTGGAAAACATTTGAGTATCTGGAGCACAGTAAACATGCCGGTGTTGAGTTTGTGGTTGCTTTCATTGCTACTGTCATGTTTTTAGTTGGATCTCGAAGACTGTGCAGAGATTTCATAAACAGATTTCAGGTCAATGTCGATAGCAGGAACAGTTTGCACAAACTGTAAAATCGGGAGTATCTAAGGACGATTCAGAGAACAAGGAATAGGTTGATTTCACCATGACTTGCTGCAAACAGGGCAGAGGTATGCAGCCTTCCAGGGCAGCCACACTAAGGGGTTTGTACGTCATCCAACTGGTGTGACATCATTCAGGCTGCATGTTGAATACAGTAGAGCAAAACTACAAGTTAAAGTTATCGTAAATGTTTGGGGCACACTAAAAGTCAGAGGAGGTGGAAGCAGGGTGACCCAGATAGGAGGCTATTTGCATGGTCTAGAGAGACATAATTAAAGTGTAGAGATAGAGCCACAGCTGTGGGGAAGAAAATGTGGAGAGAAGTTTGACAAGCTGTAAGAAGACAGAATTCATTGAAGTTGACAATTGGCTATATACAAGATCTGAAGGTAAAGGGAGAAATAGAGAAAGAAAAGAAAGGCCTTAGGTTTTAGAGTGACCTGTAGAATGGAGGTGATAAAAATTAAAGAAAGAAGTAAACAAACAATACTGGCCTGGATAGTCTCCATGAATTTTGCTTTGGGTCTGTGTTGTCTGATGTGATGGAGGAATGTATAGGTAGGATTTTCACTTTTTTATGGCTTGTGTCTAGATGTTTTCCCAAAGCCTCATGCAGTCATAGGTGGGGCTTTTCAGAGGTGACTGGATCTAGAGTGTGTGATGCTGAGATTAAGTGTGCGATGCTGGGTTTAAGGGTATGTGATTACTAAATTAGTCCACTGATTGTTTGGCATAGTTCTGGGTGTGGATAATGGGGGGGCACATTCTCGGTGTGAGTGCTACCCACCCTAAGGGTAGAATATAGGAACAGAAAAGCAGTACTGTTGTTGCTTGCTCCTTCTTCACTACTTTCCTGCTTTGCTGCCTGCTGCCAGCCATGGACCGTTTCTCCTCTGAGATGCCCTGCTGCCAGGCCACCCTGCCTTGGAGTCAGCTGGCTATGGACTGAAACCTCTGCAGACTGTGGGCCGAAATAAACCTTTCCTCCTTTAATTTTGGGCGTTGGGTATTTCGTCTCAGCAATGAGAAAAGTAACTAAGACAACTTTCCAGTAGGACATTTCAGATTGCAGTGGTAATCAGAGCAGGATAATATGCAGGCTGACTTCTTCCTTAGAGGAGACAACTGAAACAAGGACATAACTATGACTGTCTGATACTAGGACCCATGGAATTTTCTGTTCTTTATTCTAAAGACGGTATTATGGCTCTCATCTTGGGTATCCCCTAAAAGCCTCATGTGTTTTTAAAGTGACTGGATCATGGGGACTTTATTCTTCTCCTGGATGAGTTCATAGCAGACTTACTGTTGGGTGGCGGGGCCTAGCTAGAGGCTGGTCTCTGAGGGCATAACCTGGAAGTATGTATCTCCCTCCCCTGCTTGTCCCTTGTCTCTCTGCTTCCTGTGATCCATGATATGAGCAGCTTCCTCCACTAGACCCGTCCACCATGTTATTTCTGCCTTAGAGCCTGTCAACCAGGCACTTTAACAGTGAGCCAAAAGAAACACCTCTTCCCTTAAATTGTGGGTATTGGCTATTGTGTCCCGTGACTACAACAGAAGGTATTCAAGAAAATATGTGTCAACACAAATGCACAATTTGGCGTTACCTCTTTCTCTTTATTGAGACGAAAAGTTTGTCAATTTTACTAATAGCCCTGTTGATTCTGCAGCTGTGGCCTTGTTCCTCAGGCTGTCAGACTACATTGCTAATGAGACTGAGACTATATCTGCAATTCCCCTGGAAGATAAATGTGCATGTTAGTCTGGCCTTCATTCTCTCAAAGATGTTCCGTTTGTCACAAGGTAGAGAAATATGAGACTGAGACTGGATCAGTAAAATTCTTTCTCACTGTCACTGATTTTCTTTTTTTTTTTTTTTACTAAATTCATCTATTTAAATATGCATTACTTTATCACTTTATCCCTCATACGTATTTTGGTGATGGATGTTTATTTAAAAGTTTGTTTCATCCAGTTTTATAAGTTTTCCAACATTTGTATATGGCATTTTTCTCTCATGTCTACTGGCCCAAAAAATTTCCATTCTTTTCTTCCAAACAAGACAATGCTTTTCATTATTCTAGCATTCTCTGTCTCCTCTCTCTCTCCTCTCTCTCTTTCTCTCTCTTTTTTCCTGTACTAGAGACTAAACTCAGGGCCTTTGCACTGAGTTATATCCCCAAATTTTGTTTATTTTCAAACAGAATCTCATTAAGTTTCCCAGGCTGAGGGCAAACTGTGATCCTCCTGCCTCAGCCTTCCAGAGTGCTAACTTTTTATACACATGCACATACACATACACCACACACACACACATTTAGGGTCATTCATAATTTAGGATAATTCACAAACCACACAGAGGTCACAATAATTTATCTATCATTAAAACCTTTTTAAATATTAAATTATTACCCACTCATTTTTTATGCATTTAAACAGCTGAGATTTGGCTTCTCTTTTACAAATGGAAATTAATATTAAGAGAAATATTTGAAACACTTATTCATTATTGATATATGTGAACCCTTAAATTAGTTGGCAAAGTAATATAATAAATACTTTCTTTTAGTTTCTTAAGATCTCAAACAAAAGATTTCCTTCATAAAATAGGGACATGATTGGATCTTGCCTTGCTGAGAGGTGACCATGAAAGCTAAGTTAGCATGTGACAAATATTCTCACAATATCACAGGGCATAAATTTCAGCAATGACAGTAGTGGTCCTGATAATGGTAGCAGCAATAATAATGGTTCGTACTAGTAGTGGATCAGTTAAGAATTTATTTCTAAAGATCAGCTAGGTATTAAGTTAGTTAAAATTTAGTAGGCAGTCAGAGAGAGACTGGAATCAAGCCCTCAAAGAAGTCACATGCAAGCCTGCTTAGAGATAAATACCAGCTTGATCTTACACTAATTAGAGCTACTTGGTCCCATGAACTCAGACAGGCACCACATGCATAGGTCCGTGACCAGAACATCTGGATCCATACTCCCATCCCTTTCCAGTTGAGCCTTTTATTTTTTCTAGGACTAGAAGTTACAGATAAGGTAAAGCTAATGATGCTTGCCATATACCTTTGCTATGTGCTTCATTTCCCTATTGGATCATTATCACCTAAGTGACTACGGTTGTGATCCTAGAGGCTGATTGTAGTTTGATCCATGTTGCACGCACACTGTGACTGTGCTCTATAAATTACCTCTGATAAAGAGTCTCAGCAGCCACCCACTTTTGGGACCCCTCCTGAAAACCAGGGGTGATTCTTATTATTTCCAGTAAAACTCTCCTAACTTCCTCCTATTTGTTCACAAATTAATTCCTCACCATTGAAATTACAAATTCAGAGCATCTGACATCTAACAAATTGGGAGTCGTTTCCCCATCACAGTAGGTGAGGACATAGAAATAAGCAAGTTTACTCCAAGAAAAAAAGAAGAGCTGGAGAAAATAAGCAGAGATCAACTGAGCCACTCCCAGATTTGAAAGAAGAAAGGGGGAAGAGCCAGCATCGGAAGACTTAAAAATGGACTGGAGGCACCTCAAGGAGGAAAGAAAAATAAATCTTACCAGATTCTGAGGAGTTTCAGTAGCTGAATCACTGAAAAGTGTGGAATGGGCTGACAAATATCCCCCTCAAAGTAATGAGTGTGAAACCTGCACAATTATGGGTTTAAGAAGACATGAAATAAAATCAAATGGAAATAGTACACATAACTATGCCTTATAAAATGTTTTAAGGTAAAAAGGAAGACAAATATGTCAGTTTCTGGGAGGTTTAGAGATGGGCTGTATTTTGTAAATAAAGTTTTATTCAAACACAGCTAAGCCCCTTTGTTTATACATTGTAGATGGCTACTTTCTCCTGCTGTTTTCCTACATCAGCGATGAGAAACTGTCCTAAAGACTGCGTGATGCTCAAAGCCTAAGATATTTACCAGTTAGTTCTTTACAAAAAACTTTATTAACGTTTTCTCTAAATGATCCTGCAAATACTGATTTTGGAACTCATGGACAAAAATAAGTTTATTCTTTCTTGATTATATATTTAAAGAAAAATATTTTTATAGATTGATTATTTATTGTCGATAGGAGCTCTCCCTACTTGATTGATTAGTTTCTAAGTTCCATAAAGAATACATTCTGTACTGTGCTAACTCACTCATTGTATAATCACAAATAAAAGCATCATTGCTATTCTATCAATTACATAAAGAATTTTCACCAAAATATAATTTTAAAAAGAACTTCACAAAGACAGAAAAACTTTCTTTACTTGTACTATTTGAAATTTCTTTTATGTCAAATTATTAAATCTAATTCATGAACATAAATCACAATTAATTTGAGTGTAGTCATTTTATATTAAACTTATTTTAATATTATGCATCATTCAATAAATTCTATGTGAGGAATTAAGGAATGATAAAAATAGCATTTACTATAAGCAAATGTGGATAGTGCCAATAGTGCAATGTGTTAATGGCCTTGTTACAGTAAATGCCACCTTAGTGATGGTTTCATCAGGGCTCAGTGAAAATACATGCCGCATTTAATTCCATTTCACTGAAAATTTATAAAGATATTTTGGGGTATATTGGGTTTTAAAAACGCTAAAAATTACTCACTGGCTCTAAACAGATACAAACAGTATATTTCCTGTGTCTTTCAGGAAATGGATAATAATTCCTGACTTTGCAAATAATTTCAATGAGAAGCAAAATTGAATGTGCTATTGAAAGTCTTTATGGTGCCTATGTTGCAGCTGCCAAGTTACAAAATTTCTAATTAATTACTACAAAATAAAGATTAAAATAATGAGCAAAATAATTAAAAATGAAGCATATATGTAGCATATACACTTTTAATGCAGCATTTAGAGTTTGAAAAGACCACTAGGTATGACGTTACTCTCATTGAGAGATTTTTATTACCGTCTTTCAGAGAGTTAGAATGGATATTTAGAAACAGTGAAATATGTTAAGTATTTTTTAAATTGTATTTGAAATATATCCAACATTTGGCTGAAATTACTTTTGAAATTAAAAGTGTTGATTTTCTTTATATTATCCCAATATTTATTAAAGAAACCTAAAATGTTTGAATTTTAACTATTTGTATATTCTGTAGTGAAATTAAATATACTATCAATTTTCTTCATGGGAATTTTAGAAGTCTTTTTTATTTATATGCATTTTACATCACATTCTTTTTGATAAGTGTATCTGAATTCTTACCATTTTAAAGAACGTTGATAATTTTAAATGATCAAATGTGACTTGGCTTTGATTGATGTAATCTCCTCCTGAAAAAGTGACAAAAGCTTTTGCTTGTAATGAAATTTTTTCTTTTGAATTTGAAAAAAGTCTCACAGAAGAGCAAGGATAAAGGACACATCGGGTATGTTAAATGGTGTGATAGAAAACTACAGAGAATGCTTAAGTTTTTTTAAGTTATTACAGTAAAAGGCATGTAGCCATTAATCTCCCTCAAAACACCTCCCTCACTTTGAGCACAGTTATCTCACTGTTCTTGGCACTTTCCAAAGCAGTTCGGAAGGTCCTCTTCTGCGAGTGTCTTTATTTACAGTGCCACAGCTGCCTCGATGCCATGAATGAATTCAAAACACTTACTTTTCGTGGTCATTTTAACTCTGTGGAAGAGCCGGAAGTCGCACAGTGCCAGGTCTGGTGAGTAAAGTGGACTTGGACACCCTATTTTTCTGTTTCTGCCTTTCTGCTGGCGGCAGCAAACACCATAATTTTCTAAATCACACCTCATAAGGACGAAAGAGGACTTCCAGAATTGCTTCAGAAAGTGGCAAGAATGATGGGATAAATGTGTTCAAAGCAAGGGAGAATATTTTGAGAGAGATTAAACATTCATTATATTTTTTAACGTATTTCGTAGATAGTCACAACATCTAGCTATCTTGGCTACAATGAGTGACGAAAAAGCGACTAAAACAGTATCCTTGCTTCCAACATCTATTGGCAAATGGGTTTCTTAACATGTTGATTTTGACACTATCGCTATGACTGTTTTTGAGATTATTAAGATACCAAGTGAAATTAATTGAGAAGTTTTGCCACCTGAGAAAAGTTTGTATAAATAAGTGCTGTCTGAGAGTTTTCTGTGCAAATAGTAGTAAAGAAAGGAAATCATATTTCTGTCTCTTTTAATTTTAATACTAGAACAAGGGCACATTTAATCTTACCATATGTTAATTGGTGCTTATAATTTAAATTTGTAATTTCTCACAGCAGCCTTAGGAAGTGGGTATTATTTTCATCCCTCTTTAAGACAAGGAAAGTGAAGCACAGAGAGTTAGACACAGCCAAGGCCTCAGCAGTGCAGAGTAGACAGAGCGAGCAGGGCCGGGCTCACAGCATCGCCTTAACCTCCAGTGCAGCGTGGTCCTGCATCTGGGCCTTTCTAGAATCCGTCAGCACCAAGGTTTAATTGTGCCAGTTAACTGGGAGGAAAAGCTCAGTAAGACACTGTGAAGGCAAGAGCACATCAAAAACACAACACTTATGTTAAAATGTACGCGTATTCGGAGGGCTTACTGCCACCTAAAACAAGCGCATGCTGTGAGACAAGATATGGTGGTGTTTTTATTTGGCGTTTGTTTGCGATTGCATCTTTAATAGTGTCTGACGTTGAAGATGGGAGCTGGGAGTGTAGCTAAGTGGTTGAGGCTTTGTCCAGCATGTGTGAGATCGTGAGTTCAATCCCTAGCATCACATCCACTCACCAAGATGTCTGATACTAAAATTCTTTTCAAAGCAATCATTCTTACAGTCAATGTTCTATTATTCAATTATTTTATTAGTAGTAAGTTGCATTTCCACAGGACTTCTGACATTCACTCACTCCACTCGAGCGAGTGCCAGAGAGGACCCAGGGCTGGACATCGCCAGTGATTATGTACGGGGCGCCAAGACACAGTTAGGTGACTATACTTTAATTTCATTCAGTATTTGCCTTTTCCGGTTATTGAAGTTGCACTTATTAATTCATATTTAATTAATTTATATGGACACAGTTTATCATTATCTACTTCAACTCTCATATAATGAACCTGGGTTTTTGTAATAGAAATGCAAACAGGATTTTCATAAAAATTATTAACTTGAATGTTTGACGTAAATACTCAGTTCCATATTTACAGGAAGACCAGATGCCTTATTTAACCTGCCTATATTCATGTATACATTTCATTCTTCATTTATTTAGAAAGTGTAGTCCAACAGTGTTCTTCGAGGTAAAGTGTGTATTATTTTCTATGTTTGGAAAAATATCTAAGTAATGAGTCTCTGCACTGTCGACACTGACCATCTCTTATTTGTTTTTCTGTATTTGTTTGGTCTAGAAATAGAAATACATACCCTGGAAATGTCACATTGTAGAATACTGGGTGTGTGTTGCATCACAGAGAAGGCATGTAGAGGGACATGTAGGAAGGGGCGGGGCAAATGATTTCCACACTGTCAGCATGTGGAGGAGCTCACTGCCACCCCAGAGAGAGGCAGCATCCTGGGAGTTGACAGGAATGGAGATGTAGTGCTTATGTGTACATGGTGCTTATCAGTTGAATTTAATAATCGTGACAAAAATGAAAAAAGTGAAAAGCAGAGTCTTTGTCCTTCAGTTAAGAATTAAATAACAAAATGAAATAAGAAATTTTACAAAAAGTATTAAGGACCTTCTCTAGCTCCTTTCAGGCTGTTTAAAAATTCTAATCAGAGTACCAGAAGACAGAACTATATGACAGGTATGAGGAGGTTCCAAGTAAACGAAGTGATTATCTTACTACGAGTTCTGCAGATCTGAACACGAGACTGAAATAGTACAAAACTCGCCTATCCATTCAAAACGGTCCAGAGAGAACCCTTCCCCAAGGCACGGCATATCAGGATGGGCAGCATGAAGACGCTACCACACTTCCACCCAACCTGAGGGAAACTTCACCTCTCAGCCAGTGACACATGGACGTGTCCCTTCTGAAGGGAAACATGGTCTCAGCAGGAGCTCACCTTGCAGAGCTGAGGATGACGGTTCATGCCCTGGCTCCCGGGTCGCACGTCGCCCAGGTTGTCAGCTGTTCTAGGTCTTTCCAGGGAAGCAGCATGAGGTGTTGAAAAGAGCATAGGCCTGTTAAGGTCACTAATCCCGGGGCCTGTGCCTGTCTTTGCCATTGAGAGTGATCTCACACACAGTATGTCATATTCCCACACCTTAGCTTTCCTTAGCTGAAAACTAGACGTGTCTACCTTTCCTACCACACAGTATTGATGTGAAAATCAAATGACCTTCATAGCAAATATTCAATTTAACTGTGGAATAGTAAAACATTCTGTTTAAAATCAGAACTAAGAGAAACATTGATTATTACTACTTCTATTCAAAATTACATGTATATAGAAGATACTTGCTATAGTTTGGGTCTGGAATGTCCCCGAAAGTATAACTAGACTTACATTTAAAAAAAAACAAATTGCAGGTGGATTCAATACTAACATGTAAATAAAGAAAAACACTTGAACATCATTTTAGGGAAGGAAAAAAGTGGAGACGATTCCATTGCATTCAAGATGAGGACGAATCTGGGCGCAGTGGTGTACACCTGTAATCCCAGAATTCTAGGAGGCTGAGGCAGGAGGATCACAGTTCAAGTCCCACCTGAGACACTTGGGGAGACTCTGTCTAAAAGTAAAAAGTAAGATAGGGCTGGGTATGTAACTCGATAGTAGAGGATCCCTGGGGTTTGATACCAAACACACACACACACACACACACACACACACACACACACACACAAAACACATGAAGAGAATAGGAAGGATTTTTTGGACAAGTCCAAATTATACTCATAAAGGAAAATCTGAGAGTCAAACTACAGTATTTTAAAAGCTGAAACTTCTATGCTACAGAAAGGCAATATGAGAAAAAACAAGTCAAGACTGGTGAAAATCTTTTCAATGTGTAGAAATGAAAAAGGATGTAGAACATGTAAAGAATCCCTCAAAAACAATATTAAAAATGTGTACCTTAGTTGAAAGCAAAGAATATAAAAGAGTAATTTGTCAACAGATAAGAAACATGAATGATAAATAGTATACAAAAATATTCCTGTGTGGTGTGTGTGTGTGCACACACACGTGTGCATGGAGCTACACCTCAGTCTCTCAGTTTCATTTTTTAAGACTTCCATATTAAAATTATAATGAGAGCGATCATCAAATATAGCAAGAAGATTTCACGAGTCTGATAATGCTAACTTACCTATAGACAGACCTGGGGAAATCAAATTTCTTAAATTCTGCTAACAGGATTTAAACTGTAAAGCCACTTTGATTAAAGACATGCATACAGTAAGAACCTGAAATTATATTACATACACAAATGCATATATATTCATTCATTGCATTCTCTCTACTATTCTATTACTTTACTTGAAATGTTTCATAATTTTAAAATGTGCTTTTGTTGAAGAGGGAGTGTGTATACATATATCCATCTGAAAGATAATTTAAAATCTTTAAATATAATCTGAAAACTCAATAGAATGCAAGCTTCTAAAACATATTTGAGTCATTATTTATGTCACTAATAACCCACCCATACCTGGATGAGTATCTTAGGTGTTCATTTTCCCTTTTAAGAAGGGAATGTGTTATAAGAAAGAATATATCTTATTTCTACATATCTCCTTCTTTCCTCGTCACATATTTTACATTTAGTATGAGCTCACAAATATTCACTTTACTTGAGAAAGTTGGGTCCCATTCATGCCAGACCAGTAAAAATAAGAACCAAATGCCCTTAAGGATGAGTGTATTTTCTTCCTAGTGAAAGGCAGAGTAATAAAAAACCTATTTCTGAGCTACTTGTATATACTTAGGATCTGGTTTGTGGATTCTTTAGAACTTTTAGAATTGGCTGGAATATGGAAGCACAGTCTTTATTTATTTTTTTTTTCAGACCTTCTTGGTTTATTGCTCAAGTTTCTTTTTTTTTTTTTTACCAAGAACATGTATTGGTGCATTGTATACATAATGATCATAATCAACATGGTTATTTTGTAGCTGTACATAATACATCTTGGTTTTCCCCCCTCTTCCCCCCTCCCCTCCCCTCCATTCACCCACCCCTCCCTTGATTTAACTCTGTTGTAAATCTCTGAGGTGTGTCAGGATTCCTGGCATATAGAGATACTCTGAGAACCAGGCTATAGAGGGAGACATCTATTGTATGCTGCTCCCGGAAAAACATGAATACTTAAAGGTAGTAGAATGTTCTTTGGGACAAGAGGTTTATTTGTCTCTGGAGTTGAAGACAGTAGTCACAGGCATACATCATTTTGTTATGCTTCACTTGATAGCACCTTCCAGATACTGCGTATGTTTACAAATTGAAGATGTGTCACAACCTTGTTTCCAGCAAGTCTAACGACACCATTTTCCCCCACAAGTCAGATAATTACTGACATTTTTTAACAATAAAGTAATTCAAAATTAGGTAAATACATTGTTTTATATGCAATGCTATTGTTTTACATACAATGCTATTAGTACGCATTTCTTAACAGACTACGGTATTCAGAAAACTTTTATATGCACTAGAAAACTAAAAGCCATGGGACTCAATTTATTTTGCTATTCACCTTATTAGGAAGTATGGAACTGAATCTGTGATGTCTCCCTGCATGTTTATGCTAGAATGATGTTACACTTAGCTTTCTAACTATCCCTTTACCTTTACTTTGCATTAATGGGTTTTCAATTTAATTTTGCAAATATTTAATTGTATTTGTTCAAGAAAATATTGTGATGTACTATCAGACTAGTTTCAATTCTACCATAAATTTTGTGTTTGTGTCAAATAGTTATTTTCAATGGTTTTCCCAGTCACTTTTTCATGATGTCGAAGTATAAATAACTTCTAGACATGAATAATACATCAAGCAAAGCAGAGCTCAATAACTCTAATCCAGTTTTATATAAAAATCAATGGCTACTTTTTGGCATTCAATTCAATCTTTCCGCCTATTGACAGTGATACCACTTCATTTGACATTCTTGAGGAAAAACCAAAATGAGACAGCTGAAATGTATCATTTTTTCTGAAATACACATACATCTGTCAAATAACACCTTCTCAGTGCAATGAAGGGACCCAAAAGGTAGAATAATTGGTTTAACTTATAACATCTTATCAATTCTTGGTTGGCAATGTATAACAAAACACTATCTTGAAAAATTTCTCCACTAATTCTAGCAATACTGATGCAGTAAGGGTCATTACACCAAGCCAGGAGATACTGTATCCATATTTCTCATTCCAGGAAATTAAGCTAAATGCTGCTCCCAAACAAAGCATATTTCTAATTTAAAGACCAAACAAATAACCCATCTATAAATCTGGTTAGATGATTTATAAAAGATTAGTTAGCAAGCCAGTGCTGGGATTTATCAAAACACCCACAAACACTTGTATTATAAACCCACATCCTTGCTTCTTTCTACACTTCTGTGTTTGATGATTAGAAATGGATTCCCTGGGATTCCTCCTATTTTTAATTTTTGCTGATGCCCGGCCCATTTTGGAATTAATTTTGAAACACATTCAAGCATACCAAGTCCAGTGTCTAGGGGGAGTCTGTTTTGGGAAGGGAGATGCCCCCGAGACCCTAGGACATTCCTACATATACTTAGGTTTGTCCTGGCCTTCCTACTCCCCAGGCAATTTAGGATTTTACCTCCTGCCTGTTTGTGGTAGGTCCGTTTTTCTCTGGGGTGGGGGTTGAATGTTTCCTAAGCCAAGAGGAACAAGTTCACTAAAGTCTGTAACTGCACTCTTAAGTAGTTAAAACTATCAGATCCTTATAGTTCTATATCTTGTAGTTCACTTTTCTGTTTTTGCAACTGACACATTTCATGGACAATATCTGAAGGCCTGTGACAAAGATTTGTTTTTTGTTTTCCTTTTATTTTTGGTTAGTTGTTTTTCTGCATACATATTACTTCTTTTGTAAATAAAGCCCAAAGATAGTAAAAGTGTTGTAGGTGATGTCCCAGAATTACGGTTGGCTTTGAAACCACAACTGTGGGCACTGCCTGTAGAGCATCTTGCTACTCAGAACGCTGCCTCTGGCTCTGAGTCAGCATGACTTCTTATTTAAAGGTCAGTGCAGGTTTTTGGAAAGTGAGCCACTCTATCTCTGACAGCCACCGGCAGTCCTGATGCCAGCGTGGCGTGTGGGCTCCTGTAATTTCCTAGCTGTTAGCATAATGACACATGGCTTCAAACTGTGCTTCAGTAAATTGCTTCTTCTTAAGACCTTTTACCATTCCTGGATTTCACAGCACACATATATTTCACTTTTAAACAAGAGCAAAAATATCTATCTCATTGCTTCAAGCTAATTGTGTGAGAAAAAAAAAAACTCCCTCTTTGTGATACAAAAAGACACTAGCTCATATTGCATGTCAATTTCTTCTCCTGATGGTAGAGGGATCTCCAGCCGTGACTAGAACACAAGAATATTTTTATCTGTAATCAAGAAAGTTAGCTCACACTTGAAGGGACACATGTTTTTTGTGTTTAATTAATGGATTTAATATTGATTTAGTCCAACAGAAATGATTGTTTAGAATACCAAAAGTTTACATTGTGGTCCTTGCCACTTAGAAACAGGGAACAATTAAATCAATGGATGCATGGTCTATGGTGTTTGAAGACTATATGTCAGATAAAGGTCCGATTTTCAGCTGCCAACCACAAACCACAGCCATCTACACTTTCTATCCCCATGCTATACAGCTCCCTGTGCTTTGTGGCCCCTGGGTGTAGGGAATATAGAAAAGACAGTAAGGTGTTCTGGAAAGAGAGGGGATTTTTTTCACCTTCTCACATATAGCCTGGCTAAAACATTTATTTTTCTCAATTAGAAGAAATCAGAATAAGAATGAGCCCAGGAATGCATTCCCTTTCATTTTATACATGTGCCTACAAAAGAAGACATCCGATATATTAAACAATTTGGTCCCAGATCAGAAGAATATCACATACAAGAAACATTAGATGTTATCTCAAGGAGATTTCCTAGCATAATGTGATATGGAATATCACAATGTTGTTAACAAATACATTTGGATTTCAGTGTTTTAAGATTATTAAAATAAATATAATCACTAGCGAAGAAATATTGTTATATCTTTTGTTGCCTACAATGCATTTACAGACGGACAGATACACTCACCTGAAAGTGAATAAAGCAATCACATTCGGACTGCAGAAGTGGAGGGCAGGGGTCTACACATCCTAGGGAAATATTTGGAAGTTTTAACACATAGAATATGACTTTCAAAATGAAAAAAACATTAAAATATATCAGAGAGTGTAACTTAGTGCATGCATGAGGCCTCAGATTCAATCCCTAGAACCAAAAAGCAAACAAAAGAAAAAGAAAAGAACGATGACAAATATGTACAGAGTCTGCCAAAAAATGTATACACACTTCAGGGAAAGAAAAATAGTGCTATGTTTTTTTCAACAGATGATGTCACCCTCATATAGGGGACCCTAGAGGATGTTGTATATCAAAGAAAACCCACTACACTCCCAGCCATTAGAGAAGAAATTGAAAATGCGTGTGCAGCAATCTCAATGATCAAGGTTACCCAAGCAACAGTTCACCGTACTAATAAATGCCTGGAAGCTAATAGCAACCACTTTGAGCACGTCTTGTCACTGTAGAGACCAAAGGAAACTTGTATTAATCTCATGATGTCTCAATACATTTAGTATTAAAGTTTTTATACAAGTTTTTGTTTTCCTGAAGTGTGTATACATTTTTGGTGGACTCTTTATATATGTGTATATATACATGTATATGCACACATAAATATTTATATGTACATGCAGAGAGACAAATGTTTTACAGTAAAATGTATGAATGCGAAAGTATTTCACATGATTAAAATATAATCTTGTCTATATAGGTGACTGAAATTTCAAATTGTCCTATCAATTGACGGCTAGTTTTAAAAATTCTCATGTAGTTAGTCCAATTGCACTTGAAATAATAATTTCATTCTGTTATTTTGAACTTGTTTATGTTTAATGAGCCAAACACATTAACTGGGTGACATCCAAATTAACATATGTTCAGAGTGTAAAAAAGTAATATGATTATACAAGTTTTCCTTAATCTTCAATAAGATGATAAATGAAAAATGAATATGATGAGAACCTAAATACTGCAAAGTTCACTTCTATTCTCCATATGTAATAAATTCATTATGACTCTTTCTGAGAAACATGCTAGAGTTCCACAAGGTTTAGTTTTGTTTCGCATTGTTGAGTTTGAAAAGACCACCACTGTCAAGCTTCTGGAATGTGGTAGGTTTTATCTTTCAAGACTTAATACAATGATGAAGTTGGCTTGGATTTTAGAAGGCCATGACGCATGAATTACTATACACTCAGTTTTGTCCTTTGAATGTTTTACTAAATATTTTGGATCTTGGCAGGGGGACACTAAGACATTTAAAAATCAGGTCTAGAAAATGAACAAATCGCCATGAACGTTGATTTTATCAAACTCTAAAAACATCTTTGTTCACACATGAACACTAAAATCAAGACAGTATTTAGCCAAAACTAGTACAGCATTTTACACAGTAATGGGAAATCATACCCATCATGCTTTTAGAAGTCTGTCATTGGAAATCAGCAGAGCTAACTCCCTGAGATCGTGTCTTGTCAGACGCTGCATACAGTTGTGGCACTGGATATTCTTTACAAAATTCTACCCAAAATTTCAACTGATTCCCATATAAGGGTACAGATTTTTATGACATATTTTCAAGGTACTTTTCTAATATTAAGTGAAAATCACCTAATTTACTTAAAATTGAATTCTGAGTAAAATACAAATAAACCTGCTGTGTATGGGATTGTGCTTGAAATGCTGTAACAAGATGCCAAAATTAGAAGAACACTGTAGTGACATCTTTTGTAAAAGGTGAGAACACTTTCAGTTTTTCTGATAATAAATTCAGATTGCTCCTGGATTTCAGACCTGGCTATATTTCAGTGCTGACATCTCATGAATGGTAATAATGACAAGTAAGGGAAAGGCAAGTTTTGAGCAATTTTGCTTTGAAATCTGTCTCTCATAGAGTTTGCATTTTCCAACCACATGCAAAAACTGACAAGCTCCCTAAAAATATGACATTCTGTCACTGACTTTTCCCTAATGTTCCAGAAGTTAAAGACTAATGAAAGTTAAAACAAGCACCTCCTCAGCAAAATTTGACAATTGGTGAGGTTGAAGATCAGAGAAAATAGGCCAGAGGGAAGAACAGCAGCACAACATTGTCACAGATTCACCACAGATATTTCCAGATGTTTTCTTTCCCTGCAAAACTCAAATTCCTGCAGACTCTGAATTTCAAAATTAGGTATCTTCCACAATACTCACACTTTTATAGTCTTATATGATATTTTTATCTCCACATATGATATATAAACCTAAGGCTTATAATCGGAACTATTTCTTAAGATACTTGCTGTGGCTTTCATAGCCTTTTTAGTTTTGCATTATTTCAAGTCTGGTTAGAAAACAAAAAGATAAAAGATCTTCAGTTTGTCCATGGTTCAGACGCAACGATTTGCCCTTAAGTCAGTGGTTTCCATCCCAAGGAAATTCCTACAGGTGACAAGTGCGGAATACTAAGTGTCTTTTCCTGAGAAGGCCCACATCAAGGGCTCAAGAGCAGATACTGTTATTGCCCCTTTATGGCATCAGTAGGAATTCCTTGGTCTCTGCAAACTGGACAACAGGTGCCTTTCACCAGTTCAGGATGAAGACATGGAGCTGGTGGACACATCTGCACCATGCATGTGACTTGGCCACTCTGAAAGGCAACATTCAAACATCATCCCCACATTTCTTACCATAAAATTACTAAAGAGAGAGAAATTTTCCAATAATGAATGCATAATCTGATTGGTTATCTCAAACTAATAAAAATCACCCTGGTCTGAGCTCATGTTTGCATATGATTTCTACTCATTCCCCTTTTCTGCATGTTTTCAGCATGAAAAGCAAGGTAAGTGCAGGGCTACATCATGTAATCTGTGGTATTACTCAGTATGGTTTGCAGGAGGAATGTCTTGTATTTCCAAAGAGCTAGAAGGAATCATCTCTGCTCAGAAAGCAAACCAAACTACTGGGAACTTTTTCATTTTGGTGGATACAATAATACATTTTTACATTTCTATAGAAACCGTGTTGCTTAACGAATGCTTTCCGGCAATATTTACGATAAGCCTACCTGGAGAATAATGAGGTAACCCCAAGCAAGTCTCCTTCTGCCTCAGTTTACTTGTGTGACCTGAGCCAAGTGGCATAAACATCCTAAGCTCCCTCATCTATCGGTGAAAATATAAAAGGCTCCCATCCAGAATGGCAATTGCTCATTAGATTGTAGCTACATTTATGTCAACAGTAAGCAGACTTGAAATCCCACATCAATATCCTGATCTTAAAAAGATGCCTAGAATCTACTCACGAAGAGAATATTTTTTTTCTGTTCTTGAATTTTTCAGCTGTATTTCAACTGGCCGGCTAGAAGAAGTAAAGCATGGAAATGACGGGAAAGTTCTGGCAGCCCATACCTCACAGGTGCAATGCACACAGTCCCCTTTCGTCCAGCGCTCTCTGTCCCGCCTTTGCGTCCCTTTGTCATCCATGCATCCCGCCTGCCTCAGGCGTGCCTCCAGCTTGTTTATCTGAAAGAAGAGGGGAGGAAAGGAAAGTGGAAATTGAAGCAGGTAGCAACAAAGCTAATAAATAACACGATTTAATGAAACGTTCTATTCTGTAAGCACACTCCTTGAAGGCAAAAGAAACTTCAAAGCCCATATAATTTCTCTTAACATTTTCTCACAAAACTTTAATGGATCTCAACCATCCAACAGCTGATCTAATCATAGTTCCCTATGTGGGGACAATGCTGCACAGAGACCTAGGATTTGAAGCAGTTAATTTCTCAAAGAAATGGGATTAAAGTCAAATAAGTGAAATTACATATTTGGAAGATCTTCTCAAAAGTAGCAACACTAATTTAACTAACCAATATTCTGTTTCTTTTTTGTCACTCCAGTTGTCATAAACAGCAGTCATTCAACAAATATTTATTAAATCTCAAAGGCAAAAGCAATCAACACACAGCCTTAAGGAGCTTACAATCAGGTAGAAAGACAGACCAAGAAATCATAACTATCAGCCAAGCAGATAATGAGGACTTGCGGCATGGTGGGGCAGGAGGGGAGCCATAGTCAGCTCCACCTCAGCAGGCAGGGGAGGCCTATGTCACAGACTGCACTGTCTCCCAACCCTGACATGACTGTCTAGAGACAGGGCCAATACCTAAGAAATGATAGTCGACAGGAGGTCGTGAGGGTGGATCTCATCCAATTCCACTAGAGTCCTTATAAAAGGAGAAAGAGAAAGCATGAGTGCACAGAGAGGGAAGACCAGGTGGGGACATAGTGAGAAGGTGAACGGCAGCAAGCTGGAAAAGAGGCTCAGGGGAAACCACCTGCCTAACATCTTGATCTGGGACTTCCAGGCTCCTGAGTTGTGAGGAAGTAAATTTCTGTTGTTTAAACCATTCAGCCTGTGGTATTTTGTTGTGACGCCTGGGCAGACTAATATACCTTACATGAGAAAAAACTGCTCGTGCTCTGAAAGATGGATAAGTCTCTCAGGAGATCAAGGAGAGAAAAGGCATTTTAGGGGAATGGAAAAAAAATTACATGTACAAATACAAAAACCACAAGCAAGTGAATATTTCAGGAATGGAAACTGATATGGTGGGAAGGCCCTCAGGAGTATTCAGAAGAACTGAAGCTGGATGAGTGGACAGCAAAGGAAATTAAGACCTTAAAAATCACATAAATTAATTGAGTGCAATCTTTAAATGAAAGAAATACCACAATGGTCACTGCAGTGGCAGTGTGAATGACTGACTGATGAGATTTGGAAATGAAAGCAGAGGAAGGGACAAGACAAACAACATAGGCCAAGTGAAGCTGGAGGGAGTGAGAATCAAAAGAGCCATTTAACAAATGGAGCTGCTTGGCGGGATGAGGGATGGAGAGAGAGAGAAGTTCCCAAAATGGCTCCACAGATCCGGTTTTCATCGGTGCATAAATGATAGTGACATTCACTAAGATATTATACTAGAGAATATGCTGCAAAAGAGTAATAATGTGTGGAGAGATTAAAGATGTAAGAGATTTTCTTAAAATGATACAAATAATATAATTTTCATAAAAGAAGAGACTATATCCAAGAACACTGAGTGATTTGTAAAAGCATCATGATTGGATTGCCATGGGTTGATTTGTGTTCCACTTAAAATTTGTACAGACAAGTCCTAACCCCTAGCATCTCATGCCATATCTGGAAAGAAGGATAGAGGCAATTAAGGTAAACTGACATCATTAAGGTGGGGCCTAATCCAATATAAGTGGTGTCCCTCTAAGGAGAGATGATCAGGACACAGGCACACACACAGAAAGACCATGTGAGGACCCAGGGAGAAGGTGGGCATCTACGTCTACGCCAGAGAGAGGGGCCTGTGAAGGGACGATCTGACCAATGCTTTGATCTCAGAGTTGTAGCTTCCAGAGCTGAGAGAAAATAAATTTCTGTCGTTTAATAGACCTGGTCTATAATTTTTGCTAGGGCATCCTTAGCAACTAATACAAGCACCATTAGGGCGGACCTCATATCTTCAAATGCACTTTCTATTATATCGCAGTGTAACTATGAATCATTGCCTGTCTATTTCTTAATGATTATTCCTTCCAGTTTTTTTGATCTCATTATTTGGTTGGGAATTGCGTATTTTCAAACACTGACCAAATACTGACAAAAATCATTGTGCCCAAGAAAACATTTGAGACAAACAACTGACCCTGGATGGCTTGATGACCATGAAAGTAACGATTTATATAAAAATAGTTATTGGGGACCTGCTGGTTGAGAGATTGTCAGCTAGGCCAACAGGAAACTGAAATGATAAATAATCCAGGGTGTCTATTCTTGAGGTGTGTACAGTCTGGCAAGAGTGAATTTTTACAAAGATAAATATGATACAATCCCAGAGAGTGTGTTCAATAAGAGTACAATAGTACTAAAACGAGAGTTCAAAGAAAAACATGTTACTTTTAGAAAAAGGGGGTGGGAAAGGTGGTTACGAGGGGAAATTTACTCTTTAAATGATATGTGAGTTTTGCCTTGAATATATGTTTTATTTAGATATGAGAATGTTTGTGCGCCTAGGGGCGTGAAGCAGGAGGAAGGGAAAGGACATTTCAATCACAAGAAAAACATTGACTGAAGCTAGGAACATGGGCTTCACAGTGGGTGTATTAGTTAGCTTTCCTACCACTGGGCCAAACCTGACACCCACAACTTAAAGGAGGGGAGGTTGAGTTTTGGCTCACGGTTTCAGAGATTCAGTCCATGATCAGCTGGCTCCCAAGCAGAAATACCATGGCAGAGGATGTGGTGAAGGAAAACTGCTTAGTTCATGGTGGCCAGGAGGCAGAGCACGGACAAGAGATACACCCTTCAAAGGTATGCCCAGTGACCCTCTCCAACTGGACCGTACCTCTGAACAACACATTCAGCTATGAATATCAGTCCACTGATGTGTATGGCTCCCCCATGGTACAAACACCTCTCCAGGAGTCTCTTAATGCAGTCAGGTTGACAGTTCAGTTTAACTGTCATGTAGGGTATTTCAGTTTAGGAAGCACACAATACATATGAAAAGAGTTATTTTGAAATCAGATTTAAAAGTGGGTTACAGCTATGTTGTAAATGGCCTTGAGTAAACATAAACTCAGACTCCAAGGAAGAAGCAAACAGTCTTGATGTGAAAACATTTTGACTCTGTGAATATTTTAGCACACTTCAGTTGAAGTAGGACAGTAGAATGGGCTCTTTAAAGACAATTTAGCATTAGAATGTTTGCACTTCAGCCATTGTATCCACCTATTCATTTATTTCTTCATCACTGAGGATCAAAAGAAACACAAAGAAATTAACATTGAACGAATAACATGTTTAATGTGTGAATAAAATCTGCAGTGTGGGCCAGCAGGCTTGGGAGCAAGAATTGAGGGTGTAGATGAAATCTGAAGGCCATCAGCTAGAGAATTCCCTTTTGCTCAGGGAGGCTAACATTTTAGCTCTGTTCACATCTCCTGCTGATTGCACAAGACTCATAGATGTTATGAAGGGCTGGGAATTACCCAAAGTTCGCCAATTTAAATGGAAATCTCATCCAAAAATCATCCTAGAAGTTGATGCATAAAATTAACCATCAGTGTTCCTATCAGTTAATGGCTTCAACACTCAATTTATCTCCACCTAAGGAGATACCGGTTGCTGTGTTCCTTTTTATTCACTTATCCTTTCAGATTTCAACAAGGTGCTTTATGCTGAGATCTCAGTGTCCAACAAGAGTACGGATAGTACTCACCAGTCTCCAAAGCTGTGCGAGTCAGTATTGTATAATAAGTGAGTAAGTACGTATATGCATATGTAACAGCAAGTCAGCTGTGGCACCAATAATTCTATCGCCTTTCATAAGCCCCATATCTGAGTGCATGAGTCTTTGCGGGGACAGCCCAGGTCTACACTACCCACACTTACTTTACATAGTTCTATGCCCTTTACCACTTTCTCCTCTTAGAATCAACATACAACCCATGGAGGCCACAGAAAAGGAACTCAGACTACCTCGGGAGTTTGATTCAGTACAGCTGCCTCTAAGCATCATTTCCTGCCTGTGTCTGCCACCTCTTGCAGCCTTCTGGTATCTCACAATGACCCCTACAAGCACATGTACTCTCTCGCTACTTCTTTTAATTTCATCAGGTGACTGCCCCTCAAATCTTGGTGGAACTCCTTTTTGTGTAATGACTTTTCACTGCTATTCTCTTCAGGCCTCCCAATGAAGAGCACCCCACCCCACCTCAGGACTCCCCATGTGAGCCGTACGCCCTCCTCTGTCCACAGCACAGAAGAGAGCTTATGAGCTGTTTTAAGAGCCCCGGCTCAGGCAGAAGCCTCACATCAAGGGGAGTGGCAAAGACACATTCAATAACCAGGTCCTGATCGTTCTACTGCACAATTCTCTCTCCAAAAACACCCATATTTCTCTTCTTCTCTGAGACCGACACCACAATACTAGCCACACATCAGGCTTCTGGATGGCACAGCAGGCCTCTATGGTCAGTTCTGTCTTCCTTGGTCCAACTCTCACACGCAAGTCAGAGGGCCTTTTTTAAATGCACATACAAGGCGTTATCTTCACACCTCAACTCCTCTCTCCTCTTTCCTGTTGCCTGAGAGTCCAGGAGAACATCCTTAAGGGAGCCCGGGAGGCTCCTCCCTGGCACTGCTTCTCCAGACTCACAGCAAGGGGGCAGTTTTCTCCTTCATGGTGGGACGATCTGCAGTCAGACAAGAGATCTTATTCCTGATAAATGTTACAAGCGCTGTAGATGCAACTCTCTAGACTTCTGTAATTGTTATTTTAGTAACAGCATTACTTGGATCTGCCTAATTAAAAATTTTAAAAATGCTTGCCTTGGGATTTTTGCATTTTCTTGGATTCCTTCTTTCCACTTTTTTTTAAGTGCTTTTTTTTAAAGTCCTGAACCCAGAACTTCACATGCTAGGAAAGTATTCTGCACTGAACTATGTCCCCAGCCCTTTTCATTTTCTTATTTTGAGACAGATTCTCAGTAAGTTGCCCAGGCCGGCCTCAAACGCAAAGTCAGCCTTCCCTGGTCTCCTGAGAAGCTGGCACTACACGCATGGGCTACTGCCCCAGCCTTTTTGTTCATCTTTATGCACTTGTTCAATACATTTACAGGGTTGGGTTTTCTAGGACAGTTCTGGTTTATGGCTTTTTTCCAGGCCTGATAATTGACACTTCCCACTCAAACTCAGAAAAGGACCTGCTTTACATGAATAAAGCATAGAGGTCAAACTATTGACCTCTCTCTCTATTGTTTCCCATCTCTTTCTAATATTTATTTATGGGTGGATCAGGACTTATGCTGATTCAACCAATTTTTTGTTTGTTTGTTTTTTACTTTGCTACAATGCATAGTAAGTGTGCATTCTGTGGAAACTCCACTTCCAGTGTTGGTGTTTCCTGGGCTGGCAATATACAATATAATCCTCTCTCATGACGCTGGGCAATGACGGGGAACTGCAACTCCCCATGAGTCTCACACCACTAGAAGAAACAATCACTAAATGACATGTTGCTAAACTATGGTCAGCACGTTAGATGTATTATGTGCTTTCTTTTATTGATTGATTGATTGATTGATTGATTGATTGATTGATTGATGCTGAGGGCCTTGTGCTTGCAAGGCAAGCACTCTAAACACTGAGCTAAATACCCAACCCACTTTTTCTTTTTTTGAGGCAGAGTTTCTGTGGCTGATCTCAAACTTTTCATTCTTCTTCTGCCTCAGCCTTCAAACCATCCTGCCATTTTAAATGCATTTTTAACTTAGCATACTTTCAACTTACAATGAATTTACTGAGGTGTGGAACATCTGCATTTGTCTTAATTCTAGTGTCCTACAGCACCATACAGTCATTATAATTTACAACTCATATACTTTTATAAAGGGCAAGAAAAAAGGAGTTATAGGCTGCACATACAAAAGAAATAATAAATGTTTAAAGAGATGAAAGTGCTTTTACACTGATTCGATCATTGCACCTGTGGACATTTATCCAATTACCACACTGTACCCATCAGTATGTATAATTATTAGGTGCCAATTTAAAGTATCTTAAAACTAATTGGAAATCAAAATAATTTCGTCTTCATGACCATAAAATATCTTTCCATCCTCCTGGTCCATTTTTCTCAACACCCAACCAACCACCAAGTCATAGTGAACCACATTTTCTCTTTCTGCAGGCCTTGGCTCATCTATTGGCAATCTATTGTGAGAAGCACCCACTCTAGTACCCAGACCTCAGAAAACTGTTCCTAGTCTTCCTCCCTCCATGGCATAGAGAGCACCAGTGAGAAGCCTAGCGCTGAGAATTCTTCTTGTTATTTTAATATCTCTCTTCTCTGAGACATTAACTCACCACAAAGGAAATAAGTTTTCCTAATTTTAGGCAGCCCAGAGTCTTAGGTCACCCCACTGATTGTGTATTTTTCAAGCTACTCTTTTAGAAACAATGCCTCACCTCTTTCAGATTTATGTTCAGGTTTGGATTGGAAAGTGATCTCAGCGGTGAGGAGTCCCTGTCGGTAGAGTAATGGACACCACATCGATTCAGACTGTGGCTGCAGCAAGCTCAGCCCATGGCGTGACCAACTTAATACAGCATGCACAGGATGATCTCACCTCTCCACACAGGACCAGACACACCCACATGCAGAGGAGATGGGAAGGGGGGGTTACAGTTCACAAGGTGCTTCTACTGTATAGCCCTGAGAGTCTGAAAGAGGACATTTGCTCTAAATAACTAAATAAATCACTCAAGTCGTGAAGGCAGAACTACCTTACAGTAGGCCATCCTTCAGTCCTCCTGGACTGCTCTCTGCTTCCAAGGTTTTTGATGGCATAAAAAGCACCGTAAGTCTCATCAGGACCTTAATGTCTAACAAGTAGATACACTGGCACCAAGCTTAAAGGAAGTCAGGCTTCCGCTTCCTAATAAGAACATTTCCATTGCCATTTCTAATACAACCCAAATCCCATTAGTGATTCATTCCTGTTTTTTTGGAAAAAAAGAAAAAAGAAACAACACATGAGCCAGAACAACTAAGAAAACAAGTGTGAGAATTTTGTTTTTCACAATAACTTTTTTCAGAAAAAGAAAGCAGAGCAAAGTTTGATGCTTCTTTGATTTATTCCAAAATAAATTGATAAGTATATGTTTTGCCTCTTGGAATTACCTAAATATCTCTCATAGAGATGAAGAAAGTGCCCAAACTCAATTATTCAAAAATGCGCTGGCGAAGAACTCAGAAACACTGAGCAGAGTGCCCATGGCTACCTGAGTTCCTGTGCACCGCAGACTGCAGCATTAAATAGAAAATACAAAGTATTCTGCAGCTGTACAGTATGAACTTTCCCTAGCCCTCAGGGGTGGTTAATGTTCACTGTCAACTTGGCTGGATGGAGACTCCTGAAGAGCTGAATGCATTGTGAAGAAATGAAACTCATCAGTAGGTTAACCCATTAATAACTTCGTAGCTTCGTGGGCTATTAGGAGGCAGGGCCTCGTTGAAAGAAATGGGTCTCAAGGGTCCCTGGCCCCTTCCTCTCCTGCTCTTTCCAGTGTATCATGTTTCTTGGTCACCGTGAGTTGACCTGGTTATCTCCACCTTGCCCTTTGCCACAGTGTTTCTGCCTTGGAGCCAGTAGACCATGGACTGAAACTTCTGAAACCATAAGTCAAAATAAACCTCTCCTCCTTTAAATTACAAGCATTTTGTCCCAGCAAAGAGAAAAACTGGCCAAAACCCTGACTTCCCCAAAAAACTCCTATTAAAGTGAAACTCCTTGTCTATGAGGTTATTATTCTGATTTTTTTTGTAACTTTTAAGAGTGTCGAATAGATTTTTTGTTTAGTTGTTCCAGTCTGCACAATAAGGACATGTTACTAGGGGGAAGAAAACAAACCTGCTTTCTGAGAGCTGTGATAGTTTTCTGAATTTCCACTGCAAAATTGCTGAAATCCTGAGCAAACTTTGTTTTTGCCAGAAGCGTCACATTTCTAGCATCTTCACTCACATCCAAGTTATCTTCTTGCCTGTTTATACAAGAAACACATAAAATGCTGAAAAATAAAATTTGCATAGATATTTTTAAAAATCAACAAATGTTCCTTAATCCCGAGGCACTTGGAATGCACAAGGCATTGTGATTAGTGCTGTGATCATACAAAGAAAAAGGTATAACTAGAGTTAGGAATTCAAATTAAATGTCATGTAAAACGATATTCCAATGTCACATCTACTTCATGTAATTTATATAAAGTGATAAGGAAGTATTTCTTAAGAAATAAAAGGAATGTCATATCGTATTGCATATATATTTTACATATTATTTAGATCTCAAAGTATGACTTTTGCTAATAAATTGTTCAGTTCATTTCACATACTAAAAGAGCAGTAACGAATTAAATATTACATATTATGCAGTACACAGGTGGGAGAGTTGCTTGCTTTATTATAAATTCATGGTGGGAACTAAATTAGAAATAAGGATACTATGTCTGACAAAAATCTCATCTTACCCTGATATAGAATAGCTTGGCACCGTTGATAATAAAAGACTTAGGTTGAGCTTGTGACATGCTTCTTAACGCTTAACTGAAGATCTCAAAAACTATGGGTAAATAACTAGTTTTTGAGGTAAAAATGAAAGTTCTATTCATCTATGATTAGCAGGTCTGGTTAAAAATAGCTTTTACAGCTTTGGCTCAGCTGACATGACATCTGTGTCTCAAGTTTTCAAAGTTTTTCCAAATGTTGTTAAAATTTGATCCTTGAAAAACCATTTTGACTTCCAAAATCATTCTACTATGTTCTGTTTGGAAATAAATTTTGCATTTTTAGTAGGTAAAAGGGTTATCAGAAACAGTACAACCCATCTGCTTGTAAAACAATTTCTGAATCAGAGATATTATTCACAGCTTACATCAGTTAGGGCTTAGTTACTAGGCAACTCTATGTCCTCTAAGACTGTGAGGTAGAGGCAACATGAATAATAGTGATAACACACCAGGTCTTAGTATAGTGCGGTGTTAAAATCAACTAAGGTGTACACATGTACAAGTGTTGATAGAGATAATATTAAATAAAAATGACTGGACATGTTTATTTACATAGTGCTCTCTCGTGTAAACCCTCAGTATCTAACCAAAGGAAATTTAACCACAGAGAAACCTGGCTGAGCTGATGATGTAATCAAGATTTGAAATAACAGACATGTGAGCATGAGGTGTAGCTGATATATAAGATGCACAATATTGACCACTTAACAAGCGTCAGGCACATGCTACACATCAGGCATTATGCTAAGACAGTGGATGCCAGAAATGAGGGGCTTCCATGAGTGTTCTCACACTCTTCGTGAAAAGACTGATAAACAAGCACGGCTGGGAATTTAGCTCAGTAGTTAGAGTGCTTGCCTAGCAAGTGCAAGACCCTGAGTTCGATCCCCAGCACCAGAAAAAAAAAAAAAAGGTAGATACTACAACATTTGCATTAGGAAAATAATCATAACGTTGTTCATATAGTCAATAATACTGCATTTTGACATTTTATTGAGGTATATTGACATTAAAATTGCCTACACTGAATGCATACATTTGGATGATTTTGAATATATGTATACACTTGTGATCCACAGTCAAGGCACTAAATACATCCATCATCTCCAGAAACTTTGTTAGGTTCCTTCCATGATTGCCTTTTGGTTTTGTTTTTCATTGCTGTGATGAGAAGGTAACACGAGATCTAGCCTTTTAGCATATTTTTGGAGTAAACACCATATTGTTGACAGTAAGTACTATGCTGCACAGAAAATCTCTAGAACTTACTCATCTTGCATAATTGAAACTTTATGCCCTTTGAGCAACAATTCCCCCCTTTGTTCCTCCCCCAAAGTCATGGAAACCACCATTCTCTGCTCTATTTATAAGCAAAATCATGTAGTATTGGTTGTTCTGCGGCTGGTGTATTTCATTGAGCATAATGTCCTTTAGAACCAAACCTGTTATGATGCTATTATTTAAAATATGATAAGGGTTGGTTAGAATTGTACACTATGGGCAGGAATGTAGACTGGGACAGCTACAGTGAAAAACAACACAGAGATTCTTCAAAAAAATTAAAACTAGAAGCATTGTATGTTCCAGCAATCTTATTTCTGGGGATCACCCTAAAAATTAAAATCAGAATTATAAAGAGATATCTGCAGCCCTATGTGCATTGCTCCATTATTTACAATAATCAAGAGATAGAAAAGACCTAAATACAAAATGATTGACAAATGAATATTTAAGCAATACTATATTGGACACTTGAAAATTTATTAGGATGGTAGATCCCGAGTGTTCTTATCATAATAAAATAAAATTAATAAAATGAAATAAAGAAAGAAATGGTACTAAAAATAGTTTTTATCCTAGAAAGAACTAGATGCTATTTTATAAAATTTGACACATGCAGTCACATATAAAATGTCACTTCTACTATCAATAAAAAAGGGGGATAGGGTCACCTATATGCATAAGAATGAACTTTTAACATAGCAATCATTTATATATTTCATTTATTCATTTGAGTAGTTTTTTCCATAATAAAAGTAGTATGTTAATTTAGGAACAAAGTTGATTAGAGCAATATGCAAGACAAAAATAATCTAAATTAATAAGGAAAAATGATTCTTTTACCTTAAAAATTACCTTCTGTTGCTCAATCCTTGACTGGACAAATACAGAAAATACAAAAAATTGCATACTATGAAGAATAAAATAACTGATATTGTCAAATTTTTTCATGAATTAAATAAACAAAGCACTGACTTCTGCCCAGGGAAGGTGGAAGGGATGAGTTAGGGGCACATAGAGGATCCCAGTCTTTGGCCACCTCGGGCTCCACATGGCCACGCCTGCTGCGTGCAGGACCACATCCCTGCTCCGGGGACAAGTCCTGTCTCTCCATTTGCCCAGAGTGCTAGGAAACATTTGGTCCTGCCCTTTAGACAGGAATACTGTAGTACAGAAGGTTGTAGTTTACAAGGCCCACAGGATGTAGTTGTTAAATTGCTCAGCTGGGGTGCAAATTAGGATTTACGAAAAGGAAAATTCCCTTGATTTTAACTACTACAAGACATGGTTTCCATCCACAGACAGCTGTGGGTCATTTAAAGTGATCACATTTGTGTTTTACACAATGTACAGACAGAGACCAGTTAAGAAGATTATTGTAAAAAAGGAAAGAAAAAGGAAAGAGACATTATGGATAATGCTACAGTTAAATTTTTTATTGAAAACATGAAACTCAGCATAGTTTGTAAGAGAAGATAGCAAGATTTATCAAGTAGAACTGATTGTAACCCATGCTTAGTGTGTTGAAAGGAAGGCTTAATTGGGGACAAAGATGGGATAAAGAAAGTGAAGATAGAGGAGAGGATAAATACAAAAAGATATAATTCAGAGAAAACAAAAAGTAAAATTACATCCTAAATGATTGGAGCAAATTGGCTGTGAGGATTTGAACCCCTCTGGTTTAAACAACTATGGTGCACATAAGCACAGTACACTAATCTACAAAGGATTATTAAAGTGTGTACAGTTACAAGGCAAAAATAATACTGATAATCTTTTTGTCACAAATTAATTAAATGATAAATTGAATTCACACCGGTAAGGTTTTTGTTTGACTAAAAGTGTGACAAGATTGGTAGAAGGCTAAAACCAAAATAGACAAATTTTCAGCTGAGTACTAAAGCAACATGTAAACAGATCTTCAATGAGGCCACCTAGAGTCTTATGAGTTTAGATGATAATAGAAGATAACTTTCATCCCAAAACAAGTAAAATAGATCTTTTGCAAATGGAAATAGGAATAAGAGATGGAGGGAGTGTGGAGAGAAGGGAGACGAGGACAAGTAAAAGAAGTAAAATGTGTTATGTACATGTACTAACTTCCCACAATGAATGTAATCATTATGTACTGCAAACATGTACTAACAAAAATTCTAAAAACTGAAAAAAAAACAAGTGAAATAAATCTTGATGGTAAGAACTGGACAGAAGGCAGGTAATAGGAGTCCCAATCTATGTCCTGTTCTGTGGATGTCACCAGAAGACCCAGGTCCTTATTAACACTTCATAAGACAAAGGAAATTCCCCGTGAATACATGGATCCAACACTCATTTTGAAGAGCACGCTGATGAAAACATACCACCTATTAGGATCAAATGAAAAGCAAATGGAAAGATAAATTAAAAGGCCAGGTGAATGTTTTCCAAGAGTTAAATTACTTAAAGACAATTCTAATTGGGAATCAGTCTCTTGGCTAGCATCCTAATTACCTTGCAAGAGCTCCAGAAATACACAGAATATATTTTCTTCACTTAGCCTGCAACTTAAGGCTCATCACTCTTTGCCTTGAGTTTTCAGAATGTTCTTCCTCCTCTTCCAGAAAATTCTACACCCATAGTGATTTAACCCCGCCAGTTCATTTAGTCACATCAACCTTGCCATACCTCATTTTCCTCTACTCCATGGTTTTCCTTACATTGTTCATTCAGACCTGCTTCCCCTAAACTTTATGAAAATTTTAGCTTAAGCTTCAAGACAGCTCCTGTGTAGTGCCTGTCTAGAGGCCCCAGTTAGAATTAATCATCACTTGTTCCGCAATACTCACCGCTGGACTGGATTTCGTATCAGCACTTTGTTAAAGGAATCAATGTTGTCATGTTTAAAAGAATGTTTAGCTGGGCATGATGGCACACACCTGGAATCCAAGTACTTTGGGAAGCTGAAGCAGGAGGATAGTAAATTTGAGCCCAGCCCGGGCAACTTAGCAAGACCTTATATCAAAATAAAAACAGCTGGGGATGTAGCTCAGTGTGGTGGACCTAGGTTCAATCCCCAGTATTGCATCAAACAAAACAAAGCAATGTTTAGTATATAATGAACACTATAACAGCATTTGCTATTATTCTGTGTTTTGTGGAATGCCTATAAAATACTGGCTACTGTCTTATTATTAATTGCTTTACATACATATTCTCAAGTTAACACAATAATTCTGCAAGCTAATTATTCTGTGCCCAGTTTAACCTGAGGAAAGAGAGACTTGGAAATCTGACATATAGCTTATACAAATTATGAAGAAGTGAAAAAGCTTTTGAACCCAAGGGCGCCTAAATCTAAAGCCTTCACCTTTACTGTCACAATGGCACTATGTCTACCCCCAGATGGTAAGTCCCAAAAGACAGGGCCTTTGTTTTATTCATTTCTACATAGTTTGCAAATTCACAGCTGCAACTGAGAAAATGAAACCCAAAAGTGCATACTGAGTTTTACTGAATCGTATTACCTGAGAGAAGGCCATGAAAGACAAAGACTGCACACACAAATCCTTGAAGGAACTCACCTTGTCCATGGGCTGTGAGTTGCAATGCTGCATTTACTAATTTACATACACAGATACATAATGAATGTTTACTCAATGAAAAGGAGCTACTCAGTGTATCACTTCAAATGCTACCAGTATCAATTCTGTTTTCAGAAGCTTCTAAGTCAATGGGGAGGAGAAACTTCATAAAGAAATAACTATATACCACACAAAGCTAGTGTGGAACTTTCACAAAAGAAGTTCTAAGAGATTTCAAAGGACTCAGACCAACATTTCTCAGCTTTCTAAGAATGACAAATATTCTATCTTGGTCCTAAATTATATCTTGCTTACAGTATAGTATTTGTAAATTAAAAATGACTTGATACAATAGCATCACCTTTCTTACAAACAATATGCTACTTCATATTTTCAAAATTAATTTGAAAACTACCCACACCCATAAAGTGATGTAAGTAGTCAAAACAGTCTGTGTTGTGCAATTTTCACTTTATTGAGAAAAACTCACTGCCTATTTTGGCCTGGATATGTCGTTTTGGAGTAAAATGGAACCAGAACATGGACATCATCTGGGCTTGCTTCCTTGAATGTAGTTTATCATATATATATACACATACATATAATACATATATAATATATATCACAACAATGATATCTATTTTAAAAGATCAAATTAAATATTTAAAACAAATCTGTATTAAATAGCCTAAAGAAATATTTCCATACATACCCACTAACGGGATCGCTTGACTCCGCGTCTTTCTTGCCAGGATAGCTGTACGGAGCAGAACGTCTCCTTTGAGGTTCCGGTGTGAATGTTCTGGGCTGGCCTCCACTCCTGCAATCTGTGGGGAGAAAAGTATCCACGACAGCATCACGTGAGCAGAGATGTCACCTTCCTGTCTACTCTATTTCTTTAACGGGCAGAAAGAGTGCACAGAGACGAACGGAACAGCAGAGAGCCAGAGCAAGAGCCACAGCGAGGGAGAGTCCTGTGGTGTGGTCAGGGTCGCAGCGTGCCACCCACAGACACCCACAGTTGGTTTTGCATGTGTCGGAGTCTGTCTTCCCAACAGCAGGCAGGTGAAAGACCATCTCCAAAACTGTAAAGGAGCCACGGGGTGAGTGATGGAGAAGGTCAGCGAGGGCGTGAATCCCACGGTGCATTTTATTCACTTGACACAATGAGGGAAGAGCACAAGCATTGTGGGTAGACGCTGGAGATTTCGGCGCTCCTCAAAGTGTCTCACTCACACCTACTACCAAGGATTTGTTTGTTTAAATGCTCTCTAGTGCACACTAGTTCATATACTTCATACTATTGTACCATACACTTGGGAATGGTTACGAGGTAAATGTTATGTCGTGTGTTTTTATCACAATAAAAAAATGAGTGTGATATGAAAAAAATGTTTTGCAAATATGAAACTTTTAAAAATTAAATGTTCTCTAAAATTTTTTTTTGTGAAAACAGGTAGACCTAAAACTAAGGCATTTTGAAAAATAATGCTTTGGGAATCTAACACCCTGGACAGTAAAATAGCAATATACAAAAAAAAAAAAATTATCCTTCTTCCTTAGATCCCCTTCCCTTTCCACAAAGAGGGGAAAACAGGAAGGGAGAGTAAAATTGATCGAGATGCAAATGTGTACATGTTACCAATTCTTCAAGATGAATGTAATTCTTATATATTGCACACATATATTAATACCTCAATATTTGTCGAAAAAATACTCCCCAAGTAGAATGTAATAACAATTCCAAAGCATCTGCAATTTATGCAGCCAAATTGAAGATGCTGTACTGGACATATACAGCATAAACTGGACAGTAGGGAGAGACCACAGCTATTTGTGTTGGGTCACTAGCAAATTATTTCTAATGAAGAAGTAAAAAAATTGAAATATTTGCCTTATCATATGTAAATTAAATTCAAGAGGAATATGTCTTATGGTATATTAGTAAGCAAACATAAGTATGAAATTTAGGATGGTATTTTAAATAACACAATAAACTTCAAGTGCTACAAAATTAGACAAAAAACAGTACTTTGAACATTATACAATTTGGGATCAAACTAAAATATCCCAAAATAATAAAGATATAACTAGAATATCAGTAATGGTTGTTACTTGTTTTTTTGTTTTGTTTTTTAAATTTTATTCTAATGGTACATTTTAGATGTACATAGTGATAACATTCATCATAGGGGATTTGTATCTGTACACAATATATCCTGTTGCTTCTTTTTTTCCCATTCCCCTCCCGTCCTTTCACACCCTCCTCCCTCCTTATTTACAAAAACTTTGTTTCCATTTTTTCTTTCCATTTCTTATTTCTCCTGTCTCTCTGTTCCTTTCCCCCTCCCCCTCCTTTGTTCCCTTTCCCATTTGGACACTTTCTTCCCTTTCCCAATATAATACATTTTAGTCTTTATTCACACTTTCAGTTTCTCACACCAGAGAAACAATGTGGTATTTAAACATGTGTGTCCGATTTATTTCACTTAAGAGTATGGTATCAAGATGCATCCATTTACCTAGAAATATCTCAAGCTTATCATTCTTTATGGTGGAGTAGTACTCTATTGTATTAAAAAAAAAAAACCACACACATTTTCTTTATCCATTCCTCGGTTGATGGGCATTTGGGCTGTTTCCATGATTTAGCTACTACAAACTATGTTGCTATAAATATAGGTGTGCATATATCACTGTGGTTTGATGCTTTTGATTCTTTTGGGAAGATATCAAGAAAGGGAATAGCTGGGTCAAATGGAACCTCTAGTCCTAGTTCCCTGAGGAATCTTCACACTGATTTCCATAGCGGTTCCACCAGTCTATATTCCCACCGAGAGTGGAGAAGGGTTCCTTTTTCTCCACAGCACCCCCCCAGCATTTGTTATTGGCTGATTTGTTGGTAGTAGCCATTCTTTGTGCAGTGAGGTGGAATCTCAGGGTTGTTTTAATTTGCATCTCTCGAATGACCAGTGATGTTGAACATTTTTTCATATTTTTTTTTTGCTGTTTCTACTTCTTCATCTGCGAAGTGTCTATTCCTTTCAGTTGCCCACTTTTGGATTGGGTCTTTAAATTTGTGGGGTCTGATTCTTTTTTTAATTTTATTTTAATGGTACATTTTAGATGTACATAGTGATAACATTCATCATAGGGGATTTGTACCTGTACATGACATATCTTGTTGCTTCTTTTTTTCCCATTCCCCTCCCCTCACCCCCTCCTCCCTCCCTGTTTACAAAAGCTTTGTTTCCATTTTTTCTGTTTTAGTTACTTTTCCCTCGTTGTTGGGACAGAATACTCAACACCCAAAGTTAGGGGAAGAAAGGTTGATTAGCTCACAGTCTGCAGAGGTTTCAGTCTATAGTCCGCTGGGTCCGAGGCAGAGAGGGCTGGCGTGGCAGACCAGCAGCAGGCCAGCCATAAAGTAAAGTGAGGAAAATGCAAGGAATGTATGCAAATAAACAATGCAAACAAGCAGCTAGTTAAGCTTCTTCCTGTATCTATTATCTAGGCTACCTGCCCCCAGGGCAGCCCACACTCCCATCCCCCAATCTCAGGCTCACATCCTTGATCCCAGCAGAACAATGCCAAACCGATCAATGGATCAATTTAGTAATCACACACTCTAGATCCAGCTATCTCTTACCACATGAGGCTTTGG
>PVJO010017277.1:0-39492 GCA_004026905.1 Hystrix cristata | reverse complement strand
AAAAAAAAAAAAAAAAAAAGGAAACAGTTACTTAGCACATGCAAGGGTTCAATCTCTAGTGCCAAAAAAGAAATAAATAAAATAAAAATATAAAAGGAAGGTGTAGCAGCCTCTGTACCTGACAGCTTCTAGACTCAGCTCCACTTCCCACAGGTTTGTCCAATTCTTTCTTGGGAGATGTTTTCATCCACCCAATTATTCCTCTCCCCCTTGCCTGCTTTGGTTTGAACATGTCTGCCTGCGGCCATGATTCCTTTGACCTTCCCACAGGTGTGGGTGGGACCTGCCACTTGCTGCTAGCCAACAGAATACAGCTATGGTGGGGGAGTCTCTAAATGTAGTTAAGGTCCCAAATCAGCTGAGTGTGAGTTAAATTAAGAGAGAGATTATCCTGACTTAATCATGAAAAGTCCTTAAAAGAGAGAACAGGTGAGCAACTCCTTGTGGGCTTGATGCAGTAGGCAGCCATCTGGGAAGCTCAGGTAGGGGGACCTGTGAGCAACGTGGAGCAATCAAGGGCAGTCTCCAGGCAGGGGACCACAAAAGCAAGGCCTCGGCTTCCGGGTAAGTTTCCGGGTGAGAAATGCAGCCTAGCCAGCTGCACTCCTGTAATCCCAGCTACTTGGAAAACTGAGGCAAGAGGATCTCAAGTTCAAGACCAGCCTGGGCCATTTAGCAATTCCCCGTCCCCAAATAAAAAATTAAAAGGGCTAGAGATGTAGTTTGTTGTGAAGGTCCTAGGTTCAACCCCCAGTACCACAATAAAATAAAACAAAACAAACTTTAGCCTAACTGGGTAGGGGGTGTAGCTCAGCAGGAGAGCCACTTGCCTGGCATGTATGATGACCTGACTTCAATCCCTAGTACAAAAAAAAAACACTAAATCTAAAAAAGCCCACCTCAACAACCCTTTGGTTACTGTCTTGTGAGCAAAGGACCCACCTCAAATTCTCCTGGAGTCCTGACCCGTGGCCGCTCTGAGATAATAAATATACACTCTTTTCACCTGCCAAGTTCGTGGGGCTGTTTCAGTACGGCAATAGAAAACAAATACATTGATTTTCCCGCCACTTTGTCTAAACAAACAGACCTAAGATTTTGGGTCAGGAGGCCTCTGTTCTGGTCATAGCTTGGCAATGGTTTTCTTGGACTCTGTTTCCACAGTGTGTGCTATTTTGCAATGTGTGGGGTTTTTGTTTTTGTTAAGACAGGATCTCACTAGGTAGTTCAGGCTGGCCTTGAACTCACTAGGTAGCCCAGGCTGGCCTTGAATTTGCAGTTGATCCTCCTGCCCCAGCCTTCTGAGTGCTGGAATTACAGGCATGTACCACCACACCTGGCTGTGATGGGTTTTAATTCTACATGTGCTTAAAAGGCCACATGATGTTTTTATTTTATCCAGTCAATGTTCATTTATTTTTAGCCATATATTTACCCTTTCCAACCCTGTATATTCCTGTATGTTTCTGCTTCCTTTTGGACTTATTTTCATTGAAAAAAATCCCTTTGGTATTTCTTTTTCAAGGCTGGGAAACCTTAGTATTTCTTTTAGTATGACTCTGTGGAAGAGAAATTTTCTCAGGTTTTGATGGCCTAGCCATATATTTGTGCTTTTTTTCTCCTGAAGGATATTTTCACTAGGTATAGAACTGTAATTTAATTATAATTTTTCTTTAGCACTTTAAAGATGCCGTGTCATCATCATCTGAATTTTTTTTAGACAGGGTCTTTTTTTGTAGTTCAGCCTGGCCTTGAACTCACTGGGTAGCCCAAGCTGATCTCAAACTCATGGCAATCTTCGTGCTTTGGCCTCCCGAGTGCCGGGACTACAGGTGCGCGCCATCACGTCCTGCTCATTGTCTGGATTTTATCATTTGTGTAGAAGAGTTCATTGTCTGTCTTGAGATCAATACTGCTTGCTTTTTCAGTATGTATCTTTTGGAGGGGCACTGGGGATTGAATATAGGGCCTTTGCACTGAACTATATCCTCAGCCCTTTTTTAAATTTTTGTTTTGTTAATGACTCAGTAAGTCACTAAATTGCCCAGGATGGGCTCGGAGCTTGTGATCTTCCTCCCTCGGCATCCCACCTGGCTTGAGTGGTATCGTGATGACTTTCATCAGTTCTGGAAATTTTTCAGTTACTCTGTCCTCAACTATTTGTTTTATCTCATTCTCTTTTATTCTTTCTTCCTTCCTTTCTTTCTTTCTCTCTTTCTTTCTTTCTTTCTTTCTCTCTTTCTTTCTTTCTTTCTTTCTTTCTCTCTCTCTTTCTTTCTTTCTCTCTCTCTTTCTTTCTTTCTTTCTTTCTCTCTTTCTTTCTTTCTTTCTTTCTCTCTCTCTTTCTTTCTTTGTTTCTTTCTTTCTCTCTCTTTCTTTCTTTCTTTCTTTCTTTCTTTCTTTCTCTCTTTCTTTCTTTCTTTCTCTCTCTCTTTCTTTCTTTGTTTCTTTCTTTCTCTCTTTCTTTCTTTCTTTCTTTCTTTCTTTCTCTCTTTCTCTCTTTCCTTCTTTCTTTCTTTCTTCCTTCCTTTCTTTCTTTCTTTCTTTGGACTCTAACCCTATGTATTTAGGCCTTTTTGCCATGTCCTAAATGCCTCTTTCTCCCTTATCTGTATTTTCTATTCTTTTCCTTTTCTCCATACTTCAGTCTGGATATTTTATACCCAAGCTATCTTCCAGCACATTAATCCTAGAATTTGCCGTGTCCAATCTGCTGTTAAGCCTATCTATTGTGCTAAATCCAGTAATTGCATTTTTCTGTTCTAGGATTTTAAGCTGCATTTAAAATTTTAATTGAATTTAATTTTTTTCAGGATTGAACCCGGGACCTTGTGCACACTAGGCAAATGCTGTACCGTTGAGCTACAGCCCCAGCCCTAACTGCACTCTTTTTTTTTTTTTCTTTTTCTTTCTTTTCTGCAGTTCTGGAGATGAAACCCAGAACTTCATGCATGCTGGGTAAGCATTCCACCATTGAACTACACCCCTCGCCCTTGCATTCCTCTATCTATCTATCTATCTATCTATCTTTGGTGCTGGGAATCGACATTCCTTTTCTTTTTTTATTTTTTGCACTCTTCCAGAGGCATTCCTTTTTAGAATGCCCAGGCTGAGTTGTTAGCTATCACTCTACCACAATCTCAATGCAAAATCTTGCTGTTCTACAGAGATCCACCGCATTCAGTTACATGAACCAGTAAAATCTAATTTCTGTTTCAGCCAGTTTTAGTTGGCTTTCCTGTTACATACAAATGAAAATTCTTAACCAATGGTATTAGGCTATCACTCTTCTTGATGTCAAGGCAGATGCAATAGCTCCTGGACTCAAATGCAGGTGTAACATCCAGAGAAATGGGACATTGCTTGTCATGCATCTCTTTCTATTAGGACAGAAAAATCTTTTCTAGAATCCTCAGTTCAGGATGCCAGGGATATATCACATGTGACATGGAATGGGACAAAAATGACAAGCCAAGGGAATTTTTATTCACCCCTGATCTTGGAGAGTAGGTCATCTTCTCTGAGCAAAGGACTGTAGTGGCTGAATATCCAGACAAAATTGGGGTTCTGCCTCCAATATAAAATATGAGAAGGCGCCAGGTGTGGTGGCATACACCTGTAGTCCCAGCACTCTGGGATGCTGAGGGAGAAGAGTTGCAAATTTGAGCCTAGCCTAAGTAAGAGCAACTTACCAAGACCTTGTATCACATTGAAAAAATAAAAAAGGGCTGAGAAAGGGCTGAGAATGAACCAAAGGCCTTGGGTTCAGTCTCCAGTACAGAGAGAGAGAGAGAGAGAGAGAGAGAGAGAGAGAGACAGATTAGGTAGTGAACAACTCTTGCTCCACTAACAAATATATTCATTTTCTGTAAAAAGGCGTGTGTGTGTGTGCATGTGTGTGTAATGGTACATATCAATCTGTTAACATGATTTAAATTTGGGGATGGTGTGATGAGTGGATGTTTTTGCTTTTTGCTTATAAAATTTTTATTAGTTTATATTACTTTGGTAATTTAGCTTTAAAAAGACTGCTTCAGTCTGAAAATGGTATGTGCAGAAATAGAGCTATGATGAAAACTACTGCCAGAGAAGCATATGTTGGCGTATCCCAGAGCCAGACCTGGTCCCTTGCACATACACTCAGGTACCGACGGCAGCTTTGTCTCTGCTGGAGATTCGGAGGCACAAGTCTATCAGAGCCTGATGTCATAAAATATTTACACCATCCAGCCCCTTCTCGCACACTCCCAAAGCCGCCTTCATATCGTAAACTGGCTCCCCGTGCACACGCTCCTGTAGGGAACGAGTGTGATGGACGAGGCCATGTGAGCACACGGACCTGTTGGCAGTTTCTTCTGTCGTCATAAGTTAGTACGTGGGTTCTTTAGCTCAGACAGCAAGACAGGAGCCGAGTTAGTATGATGTACTTCCTAACAGCCCATATATAGGTTTTCCCTTAATGCTGTTAAAGGCAAATTTAGAAGCCTGGACTATGATGACTTTACCAGGGTAAATGTCACTCCTGATACCACGTGGCCCCTGGCAAGCCCACCCACCCTGGTGACACCTCTGTCTCATCAAGCATATTTCTTCCCAATCTCTTGCTTCCTAGACACAGTCACCTCACCAGCCACCTTCTTTATCCCTCACTGTCTTTCCTCTGTGACTCTCTCTCTAATTCTATCTCTCTCCTTTCCTCCCACACTACTTAATCTTCCTTTATTCTTCCTTTCCTTTTTTTCTTCTTTCATTTCTCACTTTAATTAAATATGGAGCTGAATAGTATTTACCAGAGCTCTGTGCCAAGTACTATGTCAGGCTATATACTAAAATTATTTTTTTTAGCTGGCGTGGTAGTACTTGCCTGTAATTCCAGTATTCTGGGAGGTACAGACAGGAGGATCACAAATTCAAGCCCAGTCTGGGCAATTTAGTGATTTAGTGAGACTCTGTCTCAAAAGAACGACAATATAAAATAAAAAGGGGAGCTGGGGATTTAGCTCAGTGATTAGAGTGCTTGCCTTGCAAGCACAAGGGCCTGAGTTCGATCCCTGGCACCACAAAAATAAATAAATAAATAAATAAATAAATAAATAAATAAATAAATAAATAAATAAAAAATAAAAATGGCTGGAGGTATCTCAGTGTGAAGGCTGTGGATTCAATCCACAGTGACACAAAAATATTTTTGACTTCACAATAAGAGCTCTAAAAAAATTTTTTGGGGGGCAGAGTTTTGCTACATAGTCCAAGCTGACCTTGAACTCACTATGTGGCCTAGGCTGGCCTCGACCTCGTGGCAATCCTCCTGCCTCAGCCTCCCAAGTGGGAGCTACCACACCTGGCCTCTAAAAAGTTTTAATTCTATTTTACTGAGGAAGAAATGGAGGCTCATAAAGGGAAGGTAGTTGTGATATTTTTGTGTGATTTATAATTTTAAAGGTTTTCTCTGCTTAATTTTCAGTTAGTAAATAAAATGCCTTCTGTTTCCTTTGTCTTAGAAAATTTAATATGAAAATGTATTTACAACCCCCATCTTACCTTTGGTCATGATTTGCCTGTGCCAGGAAAAAAATCCATCTTTACTATGCTTATTCTTTCCTTAAGCTGGAGAAGGAGATATGAAATAGATAAGGAAAGCTACATTTTTGTGGTACTAAGGATTGAGCCCACAGCCTTTGCAGTCAGCTACATCCCTAGCCCTTTTAAAATTATTTTTTAGAGCTGAGTATGGTGGTGTGCACCTGTAATCCCAGCCATCAGGAGGCTGAGGCAGAAGAATTACCAAGAGTTTGAGGCCAGCCTGGGTACTTAGTGAGTTTGAGGTCAGCCTGAACTATGTAGTGAGAATGTGTCTACTTAATTAATTAATTAATTAATTAACTTTTTAGTTGAGACAATGTCTCACTAAGTCACTAAGTTACTCAAGCCAGACAGTTGAATTTGTGATCCTCCTGCCTCTGCCTCCCAGAATACTGAGATTTCAGGTGAATCCCAGTACCACCACACCTGCCTCAAAAAATTTCTTTTTTGGACATAAGTTCTTGCTCTGTAGTCATGCTGGCCTGATACTCCCCATGAAGTCTGGGCTAACCTCAAACTCTCAATCCTCCTACCTTAGTCTCCTGGGGGCTGGGATTGCAAGTATGAGCTACCATGACTGGCTGGAAAGAGGCAAATCGAAGATGTACCTTTGAGTAATATAGCTCTTTCTGCTCTTGCCCTGCCCTGTCCTCTTTGCTGATAGCAGCACTTCGGCCCTGATTTCTCCGGTGCCATCTTAGTATTTCTCATGGAGGACATGACTTCTGCCTCACAAAGCTGAACATACTTTCTGCATTTATGAAAAATAAATGAAATTTTTAGCACCTACATTTGTAAACTTTCAGTAATTTTGAGGTGGAGGTTTTGGTAAAGTTGGGTCTGTCCCCTGAAAGCCTACTTTTAATTGTTTTGGGTGTTGACTTAGGCTGCTCAGCCCCAACAATTGTTCGCATATGATCCAAGAAGATAGGCAGAAGTAGAGAGAATTCCTTCCATGTTGCTCCAGTGCGGGTCTGGGAGGAGCAGAAGAAAAACAACAGGCTGTCACTGGGTGTGTTTGGGGCCTCTCCACACATACTCCAGGGCGTGAAGGATGCTTGGAGCCTGGAGACACCAATCACAGGCTCTTGGTTCTAGACTGACGGCGTAGGCAGCAAGGCCTGGGCTGAAGGTCAGAGTGCAACAGCAGCGAAGTCCCAGGCAGAGACCCTGCTGGTTCAGCACCATGGACAGAACCCAGACCACATCGGCCTGTGTCTGGGGTCTCAGCGCCACGGCAGTAACTCCTTCCCCAACCCTGCTCCTGTCCACGGCGATCCCAGGAAGGGACCTAACCCTAGCTATTGGTTGCCTGGCCTTCAGCACTTAAAGGTCTCAATAAATGATGACTTCATTTCCTTCCAAGGCCCTCCAGAATTCTGCAGCCTTCTGGCAGAGTAGAGTCCACACTGGAGCAACTCTCATTAAGATATGTCTGATTTGCATATATCTGCATACATTAGGGTTTCTTCGTTCTAGTTTTAATATAAGTGAATTGTTCAAAGGAAGAAAGAGAAGGATTACTTTACTCCTTTATTCCTCTTGCTTTTCCCTATTCCTAGGGTTTTTGTCTGGCATTTTCTCCATATGGCTGCAACCAGACTCCCCACAGCCAGGGGTTTGTTGGGAGCATCCTATGTAGCTCTCTCCAGTTAATTTCCCCCATCTGCTTGTCTTCTGAAAGATCCTTGCAAGGCTCAGAGGGAGTCTGCGTTTCGTTTTTACATGTAGGGTCAGAACCTTTGGGCTGGAGTCCCTGGAGCTTCCACAACTGGCGCCTTAGAGACTGCTAAGGGGATGAGACCCGGATTTGAAGAGAGGAGAGAGGGATGGCGTAGAGGACTCATTCTGAAATGAAAGGAGTCCTGGGTCTCTAAGCAGCTTCTAAAAATACCATCTCCCAGCGCTGGGGGCAGGGGGAGGGGAAATCAAGCGTGAGGAGAATGAAGATGGGAAGGAGGTGGGGATGCAGGAACCTTTCTTCAGGTAGATCTTATTTCAGAGGCCCCACCTGCCTCCAGGAATCCGTCAGTTGCCACGCCCCCTTCTGCTGCCTCAGCGGGCTTCTGCCTCCCGTGACGTGCGAGCCCCGCCCCCCATATGACCTTTCTGGAGCAAAGGAGACCGATTCTTCTCACCTATTCCTCCTATTCCTGCGTACTGTCTGATAAGTATGTCTAAGAGTGTGTGTGTCTGTGCACATTATACATACACACACGTGCACACGTGCACACACACAAATGGCACATGAAAACAGCTTGTAAATGGCCAGTGATCTAGAAAGCCAGGAATTCTCATTACACTCTGCGCTCGGAGAGGTGTGGAATGTGGCCAAGACCAGGCGCTTCACCCCCCAGGTATCCTCGGCATGAAGCATGGCTCTCACGAGGTGTTGTTCGGAGGGGTGAGGAGTACATACATGCAAAATGGCACAGACAATTACACCTCACAGGCCAAGTGGATGAAGGCCTCCCAGTCATTCTCAAAGCCTCTCCCACTACTATAGCATCCAAAAGGAGAGGGGGTGGGCCCCCCAAGATGAGAGCTCCGAAAAGCCACAAAGTGGGTGGAGCTTTCTCCCGTCAAGTTCAGCCCAAGTGGTGAAGCTCAATAGCCGCCACCTCCTTCATCCTAAAGAGCCTCAGCCCTTCCTACCACCAGACAGGAAACCCTCGGCTTGCACATAAATGACCTTCACTAACTAGAGGTCGTGTTCCACGTTTTCTTGCGGCTTCTCCAGCGCCGGCAGAACTCTGTCTGGGAGGAAGGCTCTGCCTCCCTTGCAGATGCCTCGGATTCCTGGCTACTGCGCTCCTAGCCAGTCTCCTGGGTTAGACAGAGTGGGATACTCAGAGGGGAACCCCAGCCTGAATAGACTGAGGATAGACATGGTTATGGGGTGTGCTGATGCGTCTTGACAGTAGCAGCAAAATCTCCAACGCCCCTCTCCCAGCGTCCACGTTTTCCCAGCCTCGGAAGCGCTGCTGGTAGGGTGAGACCTTATCTCCCGCCTGACTCTCAGTTTTGAGCAGTTCCCGGGGTCGGGGTTGGCCCCTCCCTCCTGTGTGTGTGTGTGTGTGTGTGTGTGTGTGTGAGAGAGAGAGAGAGAGAGAGAGAGAGAGAGAAAGATTAGGGCAGGGAAAAAAGGAGGGGGGATGAAGCCATGAGACCCCAGGTGCCGCAACACAGGAAGAGCTCGAAGGCTGGGAGGCGAAGAGATCCTAGAGCTTGGAGTCAGGGCATCAGGCTTGGAAATCCCCGCAAGTCCGGGAAACAAGAGGGCTCCCAGGCTGACTGAGAGGTTCCAAGAGTCGCCGCTTCCCAGCGGGCCGCCCCTTCTGAAACCACGCCCACATTGCCTACCTCTCAGGAACCAGGGGCTGGCTAAGGTTTAGCGCTCTGGACCCCCGACGTCGGCTCCTCCAGCTCCCCAGCAGCCTGGCTCCTGCTCCGGATTGCCCCACCCCCACGGTCTGGAGATCTGCGGGACCCCTTCTTTTCCCCCTCCAGTTGTGCGTTCCGCCCCCGACCTATGAAACTCCACCTCCCCACCTTCTGCTGGCCCGGATTGGTGCACCTCCCGCGGCGGTGCCTAGTGATTGGTCCCCGTGGATGATGGTGACCAGCGAGGCCCCGCCCAGCCCGCGCTGGGGTCTGGGGGCGCTGCTCAGCGGTGCCGGGCTGGCGCGGCTTGAGCCGCCGCCGCACTGACAGCTCCGTCTGCGGACCATGGAGACTGGCGCCGGTCCGCACCCGCTGCGCCTGCTGCTCTGCCTGATGCCACTCTGTCTCGCGCTGCTTTTGGGACCCGGGCGGCCCGGGACCGCCGAGGAAGGTAAGGAGACTGGTGGCGGTGCTGGGAGCCTGCGATGTTAACAGATACGGGGCCAGGGACGGGGTTGCTGGTAGGAGTCGCTAGGGAGACTGGAGTCTGTTGGGGGTTTGAAGCAAGCGGGGACCCGGCAGCAAAGAACTAGAGAGAGCGCGAGAAAGGTAGCTAAGCAGTGGGAAGAGAGGGGCACTGAGGATCTTGGGGCTGGAGACCTAGGAGGGTGGGGAAGAAAGAGACCGAGGAACCGCGGGCGCCAGGGGCCGGTGAGGCGGACAGGCTGAGTGATTGGAGGTGGGAGCTGTGGGGGCGGGGAGAGCAGAGGAGACGAGATGCGGAGGTGAGGTCGGAGTATGAGGAGACAGGATGGAGCCCGAACAGCGGGGGCTCGGGGACCGCTGCGTGGCCGTCAGGAGGTGGCAAGGCTAGACTGGGTCGCGCACTGCACAGCCCCGGAGGCTCGCCGTGGAACTGTCCGCAGTGCTGAATCCGGAGCGTGGTCTGTCTGGCGCGGACCGCGTTGCCGGGTTGGGGGCTGTCGGCGGTATTAGAGCCCGAGGCTTGCCTCTAATTCCGCATTTGGGGGAGCTGTAGGCTCAGCTGAATCCAGAGGCGTCAGAGCCAGGTGCAGAATCCTGAGGAGCTGGAATCGGGCATTGACCACAGGGTTGGTCCCAGTGCTGGATCGCAGACGCCTTCAATATGTAATTCCCATGTGCTGTCACTTGTGAGAAATCAGCACGCTGTCAGCGGTCCTGCCCACCGTCGTGGATGCCTCTGGAGCCAGCCCCTCTTAGAGGCCCTTAGCTTGGCAGCCCACCCCGTCTTCTTTAAGCACCACATGAGTAATTCGCTAAGATTTTGGAATAGCCTGGCTTACTGTCTGCAGGCTGCCGGCTCTGCTGTCCAAACCCGTGCTTCTCTGGCCAATGCCGAGAAAATGCAGACTGCTAATCTGACACTTCCCCAGGGAATAAAGTGACTACAAGCTTCTCTGGTGTGGGAGGGGTCACGGATTATACATAAAAGGACTCCTGATATTTTTTCAAAGGCAACGGAGAAGACAGTCCTTGAGAAAGGGGCTGGTCCAGGAGATGGGAGATTTTTATATCCCCTATAGCTAGTAGGATCTCATCACTTGGTTTTCCTCAGAGGCCCTGGGAGTCAAACGAGGAAGATCTAAGTCTCCTCCGCGCCTGGTGACCAGCCTTTGGAAAAGCCCCTGCATCTGAATGGATTTAGGTTTTTGGGGGGTAAGGGGGTGCTGGAGATCGAACTCAGGGCCTTGCAATTAACTAGGCAAGCGCTCTACCACTTGAGCTAAATCCGCAGCCCCCTGCGTGGATTTGGTTGGGGGTGTACACAGGAATCCCCGATACACTCATTTTCTCTCTCTAATGGACACTTAGCTATAATTTAGGGAACCTGGGAAGGATGAGGAAGGTCACTGTCTCCCCACTGGAAATTTGAGATCTGGCCTAAGAGCATTTGCCATGGATTCTGTGAAAGGCTGAAGAGTGACACCCCTCCCCCAAAATGACCACGTCCTAATCCCCAAACCTGCGGGTGCTGCTGTAAGAGGCAAAAAGGGGACTTTGCAGGTGTGATTAACGGTTCTGAGATGGAGAGATTATCCTGGATTATTTGGATGAGTCAACGTCATCGCAATGCAATGGCCCTTACATGAGGGGTGCAGAAGCCAAGGGGAAGGGAAGTGAGAACAGAAGCATTGATCGACATGTTCTACTTTGAGATGGAGGAGGGGCCATAAGCCAAGGAGTATGTGTGACCACTAGAAGCTGAAGAAGGCAAGAAAATGGATTCTCCTCTTACAGCATCCCAAGGCATCCTGCTGACCCCCTGGCATTTTAGTGAAACCAATATCAGGCATCTGATCTCTGGAACTGTAAGAGAAAAAATTCACATTGTTTTAAGTTACTAGGTTTGTGGTAATTTGTTACAGCAGTCCCAGGAAACTATATAGGCTCTTTTCCTATTCATGGTGGCCACATCTCTCTGGACTCAGCTGTTCACACCCTCCTTATGGGGATTTATGCAGCGGGAAACAGTCGTATGTATGCTTTCCCACTTTCTCTATCCCCTTGGTTAGCAAATTGATGGAGAATTCAGCAAAAGATCCTACCCTCCTGAACTGACCTTTTCGCTTTCTGACCTCTATTCTCCCCTCCCCTTAGTCATTCTCCTGGATTCCAAAGCCTCCCAGGCTGAGCTGGGCTGGACCGCACTGCCGAGTAATGGGGTAGGTGTAAAATCATCTCTCCCTGCCCCGGTGATCTGGTAGTCTAAGACTCAGTCTCTTTAGGTCCCTATGGTCACATCAGATCACAAAGCGTCTCAAGAGATGTGGTCTATAACAGCCCTGGTGTCAAGCCCTGGTGTTCAGTCACATAGAAAGATGATAGATAGATAGATAGATTGATAGATAGATAGATAACTGGCTGTGTCCAGGAACAGAGAAGTGACATCTAGATGGAGCTACTGCTGGGCAGTACCTTTCACACAGTGGATACTCCAAGCAGTATTATCTAGTGGTTGACAGAGTAAGCAAGGCTTGGGAGTCCTGAAAGAGCCTTGGAAGGTGGAGTGGGGGTGGGGTGGTGTGGGTTATAACGGCAGCTTGGTGTAGTGCAAAGGGCAATGGATGGATAGTTTAAGAGACTCCAGGAACCATTTCTTACTTTATTTTTTTCTTTTTTTGGGAGGGTGTGTGTGCTGAGGATCAAGCTCAAGGCCTTGCACTTGTTAGGCAAGTGCTCTACCACTGAGCCAAATCCCCAAACCTCTCCAGGAGCCATTTCTAGCTCTGCCACTAACTCAGTGTGCATACTTGGTCTAGTCGCTTTCCCCCTGCAGCCTCACTTTCCCATCCATGAGAGTGAAGATTAGTGCTTGCCTCAGAAGCACATACATTAAAATTGGGACCATAAAGAGAAGATAAGCATGGCCCCTTATCAGGGATGACCCACAAATTCACGAGTCAACCCTACGTTAAAGGAGAAAAAAGGATCGTTTGTTTCCAAAGTTTCTTCCAGGTCTGCATTTTGGGTGTTCAGGGTAGTGAGAGGGGAAGCAGGAGAGGATGAAAAGATGGAGAAGGGGCCAGTGCTTGGCCTCCAAGGAGCGCCTTGGCTCTGAGCTGTACCCCTCTATTCTTCGTCCCAGTGGGAGGAGATCAGCGGTGTGGATGAACACGACCGTCCCATCCGCACATACCAAGTGTGCAACGTGCTGGAGCCCAACCAGGACAACTGGCTGCAGACCGGCTGGATCAGCCGCGGGCGTGGGCAGCGCATCTTCGTGGAGCTGCAGTTCACTCTTCGCGACTGCAGCAGCATCCCTGGAGCCGCGGGCACCTGCAAGGAGACCTTCAACGTCTACTACGTGGAAACCGAGGCTGACCTAGGCCGCGGGCGTCCCCGCCTGGGAGGGAACCGACCCCGCAAGATTGACACCATCGCAGCGGATGAGAGCTTCACGCAGGGCGACCTGGGTGAACGCAAGATGAAGCTGAACACAGAGGTGCGTGAGATCGGCCCACTCAGCCGGCGGGGTTTCCACCTGGCCTTCCAGGACGTGGGTGCATGCGTGGCGCTGGTCTCCGTGCGTGTCTACTACAAGCAGTGCCGTGCCACGGTGCGCGGCCTGGCGGCGTTCCCAGCCACCGCAGCCGAGAGCGCCTTCTCCACACTGGTGGAAGTGGCCGGGACATGCGTGGCACACTCGGAAGGGGACCCTGGCAGCCCCCCGCGCATGCACTGCGGTGCCGATGGCGAATGGCTGGTGCCTGTGGGCCGCTGCAGCTGCAGTGCAGGATTCCAAGAGCGCGGCGACGTCTGCGAAGGTATCCCGCTGACTGGGAGGTGTGGGGAGGGAAGGTGGTAATTGGGAGATGCAAGACAGCGGGGAATGGGGAAGCCACGGGCTCTGCGCCGGGGGCCCTAATCTTTTGTGCAGCTTCTAGTGGACCCAATCAGGACCAAGGAGTGAAGTTACTAAGAGGTCAATCTGACTGCCTATGAGGAGGCTCTAGGGACCTAAATTTCAGGCACTGTAAGAGGCTGCTCATACAGGCCTTCGCATGTATTCACATGGCAAACAAGTAAGTCATCGTTATCCTTATTTCACAGACGGGGAAACAGCCTCGAAGAGATTAAAACTTCACTTGCAGTTAGGAGATGGAGAGCCGGGATTTGAATGCAGGTTTGCCCAGCTCTCAGATTCTTTCCACCACACCACGCCACCTTCCCACACATAGGAAAAAACTTCAGTAGCGCAAGCTTTGGACCAGAATTGTAGGGAATGAGCTGCCCATTGCATGCAGCCACTGACCACATACTGTACGAATCAGAGGCTGGCTGGGGGCATCCTCGAGCCCAAGGGAAAGGGGGAGGTCGTACCAGATGACAGCTGAGATCCCGTCAACTATCTGAACTAGAATCATTGTGTCCTGGGGGGAGCCCTCCATGATAGGGTTTCTGGTGGGCTCTTTCATCGGTGAGGACATTCTCTCCTCTCCTTTGTCCGCAGCTTTGGAAGCTGAGGCTGAGGTTATGGAAATGGATGAATAAGGATGAGGTTATGAATATGTGCTTTTAATGTAGGAAGAGCAAGGGATGCATTTTCTAAACCAGGTCCTTTTCTTTGTGTGCCAAGACAACAGAAATGAATCAGACATAGTCCCAGCTCTTGAGACACACACATATAGATGGAAAAAGGCAAAGATTAAAAAAAAATCACACGGGGGTGATATACTATATTACAGAGGGATACAGAGTGGTGGGAAGACAGAGGAGGAAGAGACTAAATTTGCTGTTGTTCATTCATTCAGTCATCCATTCAATATGAATTGAGGACCTTCCAGCTGCATTTATTCAGGTCTTGTGTGTATATAGATGAACATCGCCATTTTGCTTTAGAAAATCAACTCAGAGGCAAGAGCCTTTCCAAGCTCTCCAGGATCTTGGTCTGCATTCTCCAGCACTCACTGCAACCTCTATTTCTATACTTACCCCAGTGGCGCACAGTGATCTACTTGTGTGTATTTTCACTGGTAGATTAGAAACTTCTTGAGTCCAGGCCCTGAGTGTTATTAGTCTCAGCACCCCCAGCATCCTAGCAGGATATGGTAGAGGGTAGGTGCTAAGTGGGAATGTGCTGGGCAGACGAGTGGTTACCAAAGGTTGTGATACATGTCAATGGAAAGCTAAGGATGCATGGAGAGGGAGAACCCAATTCTAAGGATGAAGAGTTTCCCAGAGAAAGTGAGAAGGCCTTTATTCCGGGCAGCCGAGAACATTCTGAGCTTAGGAATTTTGTACAAAATCATGGCAGCAGGAAGGGAGCGAGGTTGGTGCTAAGTGAGCCAGTGCAGTCAGAGCAGAGGGCATGTGGGGTGTGAGAACAGATGAGTTGGAGCGAGGCTGGGACAATCAGGAAGGGACCATGAATGATGGGATAAAGAGTTCAAGCTCTATACTTTAGATCAATGAATAATCTAATAGGTTCAGATTTATATTTTCAAAAGACCACTCAAGTTGCAATAGCAAAGAAGAGTTTTGAGAGGAAGGATTAGAGGCCAGAAGTTGAGGAAGAAAGATGGTACAATAGTCCAGGAGAGAAAGCATAAGCTCTTGGACTAAGGTGGTACTAAGATCCTTGAGAGATGAAGACAAATGTGATCAGGAGATAGCATCCAAAGCCCTTAAGTGACCATGTGACACAGGAGACAGGCGCCCCTTTGACTCCTGTGCTGCTGGGGAATGAATGGGCAGAAGGCTCATCCACTGGGTACAGAACACAGGATGTGGATTGGCAGGTGCGTTGAGGGGCAGTAGCTAGAAGGTGGGGCCGCAGCTCAGAAGACAGATACTACTCGAAGCTGTGGGTATGGCTGGGATAAACCAGGGAAATTATGGGGTAAGAAGCAAGAGGGTCAACAACACAGGCTCACAGAGGAGTGGCATTTAAACAGAAGTGTAAAAGACAGAGCCCATTAGAAAGGCTGAGGAGTAGTGAGGCTGGAGGACAGCCAGGAGAGGGTGATATGGCAGCATCGGTTGGGGGGGCAGCCTACCGTGTGGGTGAGCAGTCAGGTAAATTGGGGATTGGACAACATCCACTTGGTAGCTTTGGCTAGAGCAATTTCAGCTGAGTGATGGGCAGACCTCTTTACACTAGGCTGATAGTGAAGGACAGTGATGAGCTGGAGTCGGGGAATCTAGAAGCTTGGACTTGAAGGGGGAGGAGAAGAGGTGGCATTTTCAGGAGGTTGTTAGGTTGAGAGTGTGTGTGTGTGTGTGTGCGTGTGTGTGTGTGTACAGATGCCATCTGAACACAGAGGACTTTTATTGTAGATGGGAGAGACTTGTTTGTATGCTGAAGGGAAAGAGCCAGTGGGCTACTAAATGTGTGGGAGGTGGGAGTGGTCAGCCCTGGGGGAAGGAGTCCTTCATTACTGACCCATGTTGGTTAGGATTACTGATGCATCTTGCTAACAAAAAAGTAAGCCAACTTTTAGCATTTACTATTTAATTGATTGATTGATTACAGTACTGGAAATTGAACCCAGGGCCTTTACACTGAGCTGCATCCCATCCCTTTTAAAAATTATTTTTGAGATGGGGTCTTGCTAAGTCACTAAATTGCCGAGGATGGGCTTGAACTTGCAATCCTTTTGCCTCCCCCTCCTAGAGTGCTGGGATTACAGGTGTGCACCACCAGGCCCAGCTGGTCAGATTTATGATGAAAAATACTCTCTAGTCCATGCCCTTACTGCCTACAACAGAAATGGAGCACTGGAAAGAGCCCAGGGAAGAAGCAGTGTAAGAGCCAGCCAGGGGCATGACTGATGGCATGTCATCTTTTTCCTTCGGTGGTACGAGGAACTGACCTGTGGCTTTTGCACTGAACTATGGGCTGTGGTCTTTGAGGAGTTGAAAGAGAGGGGTCCGGAGAAGAGATGGAGAGCTGGCCTTCAACCGGAGGTGGCTCATCCCCTCCTCTAGGACAGAAAATGAGGAGAAGAGGGGAGACGAGTGTGGATGGAGGTGTCTGTGGGTTTTTTTTTTAAATGGTACATTTTAATTTTTTAATGGTACATTTTAGATGATAACATTCATCATAGGGGATGTCTATGGGTTTTGATGGTCAGATGTTGAATTACCAAGTGATGGCTTCTCTTCTCCCTTGAGGTGGCAAGAGGACATCTGTACCAGTGGACAGTCAGATTCTTGTCTCGTTTGTGCGTTGCTGTGTGTCTTTACAGCTAGAACAGCCCATGGCTCATAGTAGATGATAACACTGTGCATGTGTCAGGAGCTAGGGAAGAAAGTTTGGATCCACACTCTAGGAAAACACACACATGCAAGGAAGCACAAGAGCATGCGTGTGCACACTCATACACACGCGTGCATGTGCACACACACACACACACACACACACACGCACAGAGGGAACCCCAGCCCATTTCTAGTTTTTGCTGAGGCCCCTTCCCTTGGGCTGAGACCAGACAAAAGCCACCTATGATGGCATCCTCTCTGGCCTGGGGAGTGAGGAACTGGGGACAATGCCGGGGAAGGCTTCACAGGGGAGGTGCTGTTGGAACTGGAGTTTGAAGAAGTACTGAACTAGATTACAGAGAGAAAAGGGGTCTAAAATGTTATAGGGAGGTGCAAAAAGGAGAGCTCACTGTGACTCAGAGAGGGTGACTGTTGGTGGAAGCTGCTGGGGAGTTTTAGGAAGAGACATGAGACGGTCAGATGTGTATTTAGCAAGGCCAGGCCTTCCAAGTGTCTGCTGCAGCTAAGCACAGACTCCTCTCAAGAGGTGGGTGGATGTGGAGGAGAGAGGGCTAAGATGTTCTTTTCCCTTTTTTGTCTCTCTCTTTGCTGACCCTAATATCCCTCTTCTTGCCATTAGAGGAACAAGTGAAAGAATCAGGATTCTTCTTTGGGGGAAAATCCAGGCACATGACTTGTATCCTTGGATCTTTGTGGGACTGCCCTGGAGTCAGGGTCCCAAACGGGCATATATTCTGAGGCTCTGCGGGTCCCACCAAGCCCCTGCTGGGTTAGCATAAGAGGGATTACAGATAGGGAGGCTAATTTGGGCTTCTCCTAAGAAGCACTTTCTAACTGCCATGACCTACGAAAGTAAACCCTGAAGGGGGTGAGCTCGCCATTCTGGAGTCTATGAGCAAAGACCATGGTTACTGCTCAGAAAACTGCCAGAGGACCAGGCCGTTGGGAGCTGAACTAGATGACCTCTGAAATCCTGACTCTGACCTTGAGGGAGAGAGGGAGGTGCTGGCTTTCAGGACTCCCCGAGTGTGCTCTTCAACATACACCTCTTCTAAACTGGCTCTGGGGCAGAGATAACCCTGCTGTCCCTGGTGGGACCACGCAGAGCAGCTAGGACAGCAGCCTTTCTCATGCATGCAGGCTAAGCACACAACACGCCCAGAGAGACCCTGCACACAGGGTCACCTCTCCCAACCCTGTCCTGACCCACGCCCTCTTTGCAGCACAGGCAGCCAGGCTGTTACTGACCCATTTAACTAAGTCCAGAGAGGCACATGGCGGGGCCTTGAGTCCCAGCCTCAGTGGTAGCTGGGCCCATGATTCATCATCAAGCCGGTGACTTCCAAAGGCTCCTGGGCTGTGGAGACCTGCGCCCAAATTATGCTGATGGCCCTCCTGAGCCCCTCCCTGAGATGGTTCTTCCCGAGGCTCTGTGCAACCTTGCTTCTGTACTGGGTCTTCTTGGAGTTGGGGGCAGCCGCCATCCGTCACCAGCTAAACTAGAAGGGAGGGCCAGGGAGCAAGGTGAGGCCCCCCGAGCTCGGAGGGGAGGGACAGGAGCCACTGCATGCCTCTTCTCTCCCTGGCCCAGCTGGAGAGAAAATTTTAAAGTGGGTGTTTCTTCATTTCCTTGTCAGGCCTGTGAGAGAGGAACAGTAATTACCACCATTATTGTGTAAGAGTCTTCTGTACGGGGCTCATGTTTTATCTTGGTCGTGTTTTGTCCTGGGGGCCTCCCACAAACCTGGCAAGGCCCAGACAGGACAAATGACATACCCAAAGCCACACAGCAAGTGAGGGGTGCAACCCTGGTCACTGAGCTACTTAAAACCCCGTGCGGTTACCATCTGTGCTCTGGACGAGGTGGGGAAGGGACAGAAGCGCACCAAGCAGGTGTCAAGACTAGGGTCTGACTCATGGTCCCTCTTCTCTCTCCACCCACCTCCACCTGCCTGGCTCCACTTCCAAACAGAAGACCAGGGCGTGAGTTGGGGATTTATGATGCTCTAACCCCAAAGGACGGTGGTGGGACCTTTGACAAGGTCTTCCTGCGAAGACCACACCGTTAGTTCATTTTCCTCCAGCTAGTCTTACAGCAGTGTGACGTGGCCTCTGAAAGGACGGGCTGGGTTGGGATCCCAATAGCTATGGGGCATTGGGCAACCTAAACTCTACAGACATTTGTCTCTTAATTTTTAAAAATGGGGTGATGCCAGGCATGCAGGGGAATGCTTGTAATCAATCCCAGCCTGTAATCTCAGCAATCGGGAGTCGGAGGCTGGACGATCACCCTGAGTTCAAAGCCAGCCCTAACTATATAGCGAGACTCTGTCTCAACGAACAAACAAATAAAAATGGGGAGAAGTCAGGCCTCACAGGTCGTTGTGAGGACCAAATGGATTCATAGAAGTAAAGTGCATCAAGGTTCCCTGTGCACAGTGAGCATTTAACTGAGTTAGGCGATACCTCCTTGCTCAGGAGTGGCCACCCCAAGGGGCCTCGCTCAGGAGCTGAGTGCCCGACTTTCCCCATCACAGTCCCCGGAGAGAACCCCACCCTGATGGGAGCAGGCAGGAAAGGGGAGACAGAAGCTGTGGAGGAGCCCCCTCCTCACCGGCCCCTCCCCGCAGCCTGTCCCCCAGGGTTTTACAAGGTGTCCCCGCGGCGACCCCTCTGCTCGCCGTGCCCGGAACACAGCCGGGCCCTGGAAAACGCCTCTACGTTCTGCGTGTGCCAGGACAGCTACGCGCGCTCGCCCACCGACCCGCCCTCGGCCTCCTGCACCCGTGAGTGCCCCGCCCGGCTGCGCCGCGGGGTGGGGTGAGGGCCCAGGGGGAGGATTGGGCTCGCGTGGTGGGGAAGAACGACCCGGACGCGGGGGCTGCACCCTGGGGTGGGGCCGGAGACCGGGCCTGGGGTCGGGAGAGCCGGGACCGCCGGGCGAGCGCACGCGGCGGCCGGCAAGCGGCTCAGCCCCGCCCCTTCCTGGAGCCCGCGGCGCCCCGCCCGCTGAGCGCCCCCGTCCCCCAGGGCCGCCGTCCGCGCCCCGGGACCTGCAGTACAGCCTGAGCCGCTCCCCGCTGGCGCTGCGGCTGCGCTGGCTGCCGCCGGCCGACTCGGGCGGCCGCTCCGACGTCACCTACTCGCTGCTGTGCCTGCGCTGCGGCCGCGAGGGCCCGGCGGGCGCGTGCGAGCCGTGCGGGCCGCGCGTGGCCTTCGTGCCGCGCCAGGCCGGCCTGCGGGAACGCGCGGCCACGCTGCTGCACCTGCGGCCCGGCGCGCGCTACACCGTGCGCGTGGCCGCGCTCAACGGCGTCTCGGGCCCGGCGGCCGCCGCGGGAGCCACCTACGCGCAGGTCACCGTCTCCACGGGGCCCGGGGGTAAGCACGCGCGCGCCCGCGTCGCCCCACCCGGGCAGACCCGCGTGTTCCGGGGTGGCGGGGATCCCACCGAGGCCCCGGGTCCCCAGGGAGGGCCGGAGCGTGCGGGAGAGCATGTCGCTGTCCTCGGGAGCCAGTGGGCGCCCGCTGTCCCCTGGACACGTCGCGGACGCCTCTGTGCTACACCCAGCCGTGCAATTCGCCGTCTCCGAGTTCCCAGGGAAAAAGAGGTGGAAAGTCTTTTCTGCCTTTCCCTTAAAAGAAAAATCATGTTAAAAAAAAATTCAATAGACAGCCAAATGCTAGTTCCTTTTCTTCTGTCTCAGAAAAGGAATCCTGTCCTGTGTCCCCCTGGCTCCACCCCTCCGCCTCTGCAGGGGGTTGGGGGTGGCTGCATCAGCCACTCTGTCCTGTGCCTGGAAAAGGGCAGGGGACTAGGCGGGCTCAGACTGCAGGGGTTGGAATCCCACTGGCCAACACATTCCTGAGTCTGGAATTGAGGTGAAGGAACGAAGACCTGCCACCTTTCCTAGAACACCCTCCTCCTTCTTGACATTTAGTTTTGATTCATCTCCCAGCTGGGATATGCTTTCAAGTAATCCCTTAGGGGTCCTTTGCAAGAAAGATAAATGAGCGATGTGGTTTCAGAGTTTTTTCCTATTTGAACAGATGTGATTGCTTTGTGACCCCACTTCCCTGTCTTCTGTGACCCTGCTTCTCTGTCTCAGTTGTATTGCCAGCAAAATCTGAGGCAAGCGGTTCATTCTTTTTGAAGTAGCTTGGGTGTACGCATGTGCACACCAGTGTTTGAATAATTCCTTAACCTGCTGATGAGAATTAACAATTAACCAACATGGGTTTCTTTTTTGAGTTTGCCTGGGACACGGTAAACCTCTTGATCTGCAGACTTTCTCCCTCTCTCTTCGCCAGAAAATTTTCTCGTTATTGCTTTGACTAGAACTTCTGATCGCTCCGGTCTATTTCTTAAGACTATCGCTAAGCCTTAGGTTGTACAACCATTTTCTGATTCTCGATTCTTGTCACTTCCTTCATCGTTTTGAGTTCTTAATCCAGTTCCTCTGCTTTTTGAAAGACATTTCCCACTCTGGCTGATTTTCTGCAACAATAGTTCTGTTCTTCATGATCTCTGTTGTTATTTAATCTTTGCTATTGCATTTTCATTTTTAAAAATTACGCCTGTGATCCCGGCACTTGGGAAGCTGAAGCAGGAACATCCCTTGAGCCCAGGAATTTAAGGTCAGCTTGGTCAACACAGCGAGACCCCCCCATCTCAAAAACAAAAATGAAACAACCAGACACTATGCTTCCGTTGACTGAGTGCCGGTCTGTGATTGGCACTGTAAAATATGATTTTCTCCATTGATTCTTTGAAATGGAATTGCATTTATCGTTCAGATAATGAAACTGAGATTGGAGAGGCTTAGAGAGACTGGACGTTGAACCCAAGAGTGTCTGCCACCAAAGCCCTGTGCCTTTAGTGCCTAGGCCACATAATGCTTCTGCTTTTTACTGAATTTTTGTTTTTTTCAAAGATCAAGAATGGACATAAATTTTATAAAATGCCTCTTAAGCATCTTGCAAGATGACCACATGTTTTTTTCCTTTGACCTGAGGCTGTCCACCCAGATTGCAGGATGTGGAATGGATTTTTCAAAGTGAGCACTCTGCATCCCTGGGTTATGTCCTACTGGCTATGAGTATGCTTTTACTATTTTGATGAATTAATTTCCTTGTATTTTAAGGTTTTCTTCCATTTACATTTATAATCTTTGATGGTTTTCTAACTTATTATTAGAAATATGTATCTATATGTATTTTTGTAGTGCTGGAGGTTGAACCCAGGGCCCCATATGTGCTAGGGAAGTATTCTATCACTGAGCTACATCCTCAGCCCAATAAATGTATATTTTAAAAATTTTTAGCCAGGTGTGGTGGCACACACCTGTAATCCCAGCACTCAGGAGAATTGCTTCAAGTTTGAGGCCAGCCTGTGTCACATTGTGAGTTCAAGCCCCACCTGAACTGCATCGTCAGACTTTGTCTCAAAAAACAAACAAAACAAAACAATCTTTTTCTCAGTATTTGGAGTTTCCTCTGTATATCCCTTTCTCTTTCTTCATGTCGTATGCCTGTGAATTCTCTTATTTTCCTTAACCATCCTTGCCAGAAATCTATTTTATTGGTTATGACAAAGAATCAGCTCTTTGGTTTATCCATTCCGCTGCTCTTTACTTTTGCCACTTATTTTATAATTTTATCTTTATTAACACTATCCTCCTGATTTTCTGCAGTCTTTTTCTAGGTGAGATCAGTGCTAGGAGTTTTTTTTTGTTTTTTTGGTTTTTTTTTGGTGCTGGGGATCAAACTCAGGGCCTTGTGCTTGCAGGGCAAGCACTCTAACCACTGACCTAAATTCCCAGCCCTGTTTTTTTATTTTAATTTTTTAAATTGTCAGAGGACAAAATTCCAACAGTTTAAAGATCTTAATTGGCTTTATTTTCCATTCTAGAACCAGGCAACACTTCTTTCCATAAAATAGAGTAACTATTCCCATGGGCTGAGCAGAAGTTGGTTTTATAAACAGAAAAGGACTGAAAAAAAGCAAAAACAAAAAACAAAAATTAAACTGACCATTTCAAAGCAATTTTCTCTATAAAGCAGGGAAAAGGAGACAAAAGAATAGAACACTAGCTGAGGGGTGTGCGTTAGGTCACTTCGAGTTACTTTTTTTTCTTTTCTTTTCTTTGTTTTTGGTTCTGGGGATTGAACTCAGGGCTTGCTAGGCAAGCAATCTACCACTTGAGCTAAATCCCCAAGCCCAAGTTACCTTTTTTTGTGAGAATTAATATAAATATTAAAGGGATTTTAGGTGTCTGTCTCAATTAAAACTGGCCCACTTGGGAATTTTGACTGTTACCTCTTTTCTGGTTTCTTGGAAAGTCAGATAACAAGTAAGTTTTGGTTTGGGGATGTAGAATTTCAGCACAGGTAATCCCATTTTGATTTTTAGTCTGGTCTACTGAGGTGCCAAAACTCAGCCAAAACAATGGCCTCCTCTAATTTGTATTTAACCAAACCTGTGAATTTCCCTGAGTCTGGCTTTGGTCACATTCAACACATTTTTTACATAATATGATCACATCATTCATTTTTTAGTTATAATTTATCTACTGTAATATTCATCTTTTAAAAATATGCAATTCAGTGGAGGTTTTTTGGTACATTCATATAGTTATGCAACCAGCACTAATTCTAGAACCTTTATGGCACCCCCAAAAGAAACCTACTAGCAGCCTCTCCCCGTTCCTTCCACCCTTTCCAGCCTCTGCGTAACAAGTACTCTACTTTGTGATTCTGCGTATTTGCCTGTTATGGGCATTTCAATACGTGGTGTTATATGATTTGTGAGCGTTCATGTCTGGCTTCTTTCACTTAGCCAATTCTCAAGGTTCATCCATTCTGTAGCACGTATCAGTATTTTATTGCCGTTTATGGTTGAATGATGTTCCATTGCATGGATATGCCACAATTTTGTTTATCCATTCATTAGTTGATGAACATTGATCTATTATGAATAATGTTTCTATCTCTTTATCTTTCATGCATGCATTTCGGTTTTGTTTGTTCATTATGCAGAGCTGGGGATTGAACCAGGGCCTTGCACGGCTGAGCTAGTAGGCAAGTACTCTAGCTCTGTGACAGAACCCTAGTTCTCATGTATAAGGTCTTGCGTGAACACATATTTTTAGTTTTCTTGGGTATAAACTTAGGGGTAAAACAAAAACAAAAAATTTAGGGGTAGACTAGCCAAGTCATATGGTTTTATGGGCTGAATCGTGCCCCCCCCACAGTTGATGGAGCCCTGTATCCCAAAATGGTGAGAGTTCCTTTAAAGGTTAAATTAGATCATAATGACCCCATTCCCACAGAACAGGTGTCTTTATAAGAAAGGAGGACTCCCCAACTCACAGGCTTTCGGTCCATGTGTGCATGGAGAGGCCACATGAGGACACAGGAGGAGGTGGCTTCCTGCAAGTGGAGAAGAGAGCCCTCCACAGAATACAAATCTTCCTGCATGTTGAACTGGGATTTCTAGCCCCCAGAAATATGCAAAAATACATTTTTATTGTTTCAGCCACTCGGTCTGTAGTTCACTATTTTGTTATGGCAACCTGAGCTGACTAATACATATTGTAGCTTTTTAACTTTTTGGAGGAACTGGTTAGCTTTTATTTTTTTTATTTATTTATTTTTGGTGGTTCCAGGGATTGAACTCGGGGCCTTCACACTGAGCTCCATCCCCTTCCTCCCTTCCTTCTTTCTTCCCTCCCCCTTGCCCTCCCTTTGTCTCTTGTCAGGGACTCACTAAGTCACTGAGTTGCCCAGGCTAGGCTCAGATTTGCAGTCCTCCTGCCTCAGTTTTGTGGGGGCAGATTTAGCTCAAGTGGTAAAGTGCTTGCTTAACAAACGCGAGGCCCTGAGTTCAATCCCCAGCACCCCTCAAAAAAAATTTTTTTTTAAATTTTGGCTGGGTATGGAGGTGCATGCCTGTAATCCTGGCAACTCAGGAGCCTGAGGCAGGAAGAATCCCAAGAGTTCAAGGCCAGCCCGGGCTACATAGTGAGAACTTGTCTCAAAAAAACAAAAACAAAAAGTTTTAGTAACTATGGAGGTTTCCTTTGCCATATAAGATACAGTAAGTATGTTAATGATATCATGACTATTTCAAACAATGTGCATTATTTTGTAGTGTTTTATTCTGTCACTCTCTTTCTCTGTATATATGTATATATTACATAGAATTAAGTATATCATTCAATTCTGTTTCCTTCTTATTTTATACTTGATGTTCCAAAGACAGAGAGGTTTAGGTTTTCCATTCTGCTGTGTTTTTGTTAAAACTCCTTGTATTTGTAATGAATTTTCTTCAAAATATTTCAGTTTTGCTAATATACCTTTAATTTCCCCACAAGCCTTTCTTTCCCTCCCCATTTTCATAGTGTCTCTTCCTGCTCCTTCTCCAACTGCTTTCCCATCGCAGCCTTCATTTCCCGTTTGGTGGAGACTGTGGTTTCTTTCTCCTTGAAGATGCCAGTCAGTCTCCTTCTTTCTCCCCCATCACACTCAATCCCTTTCAAAATAGACTCCTCCCCAGTCTTCAGAGTAACCTTGATGTTCCCTCATTCTGAATATTCTTCATATGCCCAACTTCTCAGTATTTCCTCTTCATTTGTTCTTGAACAAGGAGATAGCTAGTGTTTGCCCAAAACGTAAGATATATGACTTACCCTTTGGGTTGGTCGTGAGCTTTGACCTGCAAGTAACAATAAATGTCAATCCAACTGACTTTAACTGAAATGATTTGTAGGCTGTATAAGAAAACTAGAGTTAGAGTAGGTTAATTCAGCAGCTCAACAGTGTCCTCAAGCACTCAGTTTCTTTCTGTCTTTCCACCCTGCTGTCCTTCTCGCATCCTTCCTTCCTGGTGGCAAGATGCCTGCAGCAGCTCCAGACATCACATCATCACATTCTTACTATCGTGGGGCATAAAAAGAACAGTTTCTTCCTTGAATGAAATATATATCTATATATGTACACACACACACACACACACACACACACACACACATTTGTACTCAGGGTTGAACCCAGGACCTTAGCATTGAGCTATATCACTGCCCTTAATTTTTTTTTTAATTTGAGACGGGATCTCAATAAGTTGCTAAATTGCCCATGTTAGACTTGACCTTGTGATCCTCTTCCTCCCGCCTCCCAGAGTTCTGGGATTCCAGGCATGCGTCACTTGGAGTATCTTTTTTAAGAGCAAGAAACATTTTGGGGTGATGTAGCTCAGGGGTAGTATGCTTGCTTAGCACATGCAAAGCCCTGGGTTTAGTCCCCAGTACTGGAGAGGTGAGGGTGGGGAGAAAGAAGAGGGGAAGAAGAAGAGAAGAGGAGGAGGGAGAGGAAGAAGAAAGCTTTCTCAGAATCCCCTCTCCTCTGAAGGTGAAGAAAAAGAATATGGATGTGGTATGTACATGTAACAACTCCCCATGATGAATGTAGTCATTATGTACTGCAAACATGAACTTGTAAAAATTTTAAAAAGTAGAATCCCCTTTCCTCTAAGCTAACTTCTTTTGTTGACCAGAACTGAATCATGAACGCAATCTAGACCAATCACTGGTAAAAGGAACAAATGCACATAAATGTCTTAGAGCAACCAGAATTCACCTGAGCAATCCATGGGGAGACAGCAGACCCTGAATTAAAAATCGGGCCCAGCCCACAGGGAAGGAAGACGTGGTTGTCAGTAGGTTTCCCGTTAAGTCTGCTGCACTCCTCACCCCTCTTGGGCCCTGGCTGGCTTTTTCACTCATCTCCAGCCTGGAGAGCAGGTGCTTGGACTCTGTGCCTGCTTCCATTCTCAGGACTTCTCGGGCTCCTCCCTCTACACCCTGGTCATCTGAGGCTCTTGGCAAATGCAGTTCCAAGATGATGGACCTCTTCCTGTCTCTGCCCGGCACCCGCATCTACAAAGGACCGTGCCGCCTCCTGGAAGCCACATCCCTGCTCTTGTCTCAGTGCCCAGGGCTAGCTGAGAGGGACCCTTGGGGACAGAGGAGAACACTTTTCTTCAAAGACAGTTGAGCACTGGAGCGATGACTGCACATTGTCCAGTTGACAAAGACCTTGCTTTCTTTTGAGGGTCAGCCACTGAGGGGTGGAATAAAGGCTTTTTCAAGTTATTTTTAGAACGGGAGGCAGTGCCACTCCATGGGCAGCAGAGCCTGGGGTTCATTACAATTACACTTTTCGATCCAGTTCCACTGGCTTTATCCTATGTAAAAATACGCCACTCAAGTCTCCATCCCCCATTCTGACAGCCCGCTGTCAAGACTCATTTATGGTGATATTGTGGGTTTTTGATTCTTTCTGTAGCTTCACATTTTAGTTGCAGTTCAGGAGAGTCTTGAGGTGGCTGCTGGAGGGACAGCACTCGGGACTGGAAGCCACAGTCGAGCACTTTTCCATGAGTGCGCCCTGTGTGCCCTGCCTCCACCCCGTGCCCCCTCGCTGTCTCCTGTCTACTTCCCGCAGTGCCTGGGTTGTCCGGGGTCCTGCCCCGTCACGGCCAGCAGGCATTGCGTGTCGCTAAACTGTCTTTTCTTGGTGTGTGGTGCTGCCTCCGGGGCTTCTCCCATTGGTCACCTTGCATCGTGTTGAGAATTTGCTCCACGTTAGGTATTATGCTCAGCTCTTTGTAAACATCACAGGATCTCACAGCAAGCTGGTCCCAGGCTGCTGTTGGTTCCATTTCACATATTCTTCGATGTTCTCTTCCCTTGGCTTCTATGACCTTGTTTGTTCCTGGCTTTCCTTCCACCTCTTTGTCTGGCTCCTCCTTTTCTTTTTTGTCTTTATTTTTATTAGTCCTTGTTTGCAGTACATAATGATTACATTCATATAGGGAGTTGGTACATGTATATAGCACATCTTAATTCTTTCTATGTGCCCTTTGCCACTCTCCCTCCCCCAGCTCCTTTTCAAGTTTTTCTTCCTTTACTTCTCTCTCTCTCTCCCTCTCTCTGTTTGTCTCTCTCTTTTCCTCTTCTCTCTTTCTCCCTCTGTTTTTTGTGACATGGTCTCACCGTGTAGCCCAGACTGGCTTTGAACTTGCCATGTTGCCCAGGTTGGCCTCAAACTCACGATCCTCCAGGCTTGGGCTCCTAAGTGCCAGGATGGGCACTGTCACACAGTTTGCCTTGCCCACAGCTCTTTAATGTTGCTGTTTTTCAGAGTTGTTTCCTCTGCTCTTTCTACACATTTCCCCTGGGCCGTGCCATCTGGTCACCTTCTGTGGCTCTTGACTCTCCACCTCCATCCCAGACGCCTTTTCTGAGCCCCCACCACTCAGCCTCGCTCTTGGAAACATTCCAGCTCACTCGTGCAAGTGGAGTCATGACCTTTGCTCCCACTGACCCCAGGCATCAGGACGTGTGTGTGTGTGTGTGTGTGTGTGTTGTTGTTCATTGGTCATAATTTAGACTGGTGGCTCTAAAACTTATCTGCACATTGGACTTACAGACAAGATATAAAATTATACATACTAGTGCCTGAGCCTTACTCCTTAGAGGTTATGACTTAATTGCTTTGGGGTATGACCAGGGCATCAGGATTTTTGTAATGATTAAAAACACATAACACAAATTTTACCACTTGAATCAATTTTAAGCACACAGTAGTAGTAACTGTACACATATTGTGCTGTGCATAGATCTCTAGAACTTTTTCATCTTGCAAACTGAAACTTGAACCCATTGGGCAGCCCCTTTTTGTCCCCTCTGCTCTCCCCTGGCAACCACCATTCTACTTACTGTTTAAAAGAGTTTGACTACTTTAATACCTTATATTTCAAAAGGGCAGTGTTTGTTTTTTTGTGACTGACTTATTTCAGCATAATGTCTTTAGGCTATATCCATGTTATGGCAGGAGTTTGCTTTTTATGTATGTTGTATGGATATGCCTCATTTTCTTTATCTATTCATCCACTGGTGGACATGTAAGTTGCTTCCATCTCTTAGCTGTTGTGACTAATCCTGCAACAAACATGGGTGGGAAAACATCTTTCTATGACCTGTTTTCAATTCTTTTGGATATAGTCCAGAAATGGGATTACTGGATCACATGGTGATTCTATCTAGTTTTTTTCAGAACCTGCACATTGTTTTCCAAAGTGACCACACCATTTCCCATTCCCACCAACAGAACTCAAGGGTTCTGCCAACTTAATTTTCCTCCTCTCTTCTCCCTGCCTTTTCTCTCCCTCTCTCTCCTTTTGAGAACTGGGAATTGAACCCAGGGACTTCACACTAAGCTACATCCCCAGCCCTTTTTTATTTTGAGATGGAATCTCACTAAATTGCCTGGACTGGGCTCAGATTTGCATCCCTCCTGCCTCAGCCTCCTAGAGTGCTAGGTTTACAGGCATGCACCACCATACCAGATTATTTTTCTGTACTTGGTGCTACCTTGATTGGCTCTGTGTGTGTGTGTGTGTGTGTGTGTGTGTGTGTGTTTGAGAGAGAGAGAGAGAGAGAGAGAGAGAGAGAGAGAGAGAGAGAGAGAGAGACAGCATCTCACTTTGTAGTTCAGGCTGGCCTGAACTCACTAGGGAGCTCAGGCAGTATTCAGACTCACAGTGATCTTCCTGCCTCAGCCTCCCGAGTGCTGGGATTACAGGTGTGCACCACCACACCCAGCTGGCTCTATGTTGCCCAGGCTGTCCTTGACCTCCTAGACTCAAGTGATTTCTGCCTCAGCCTCCCAAGTAGCTGGGGCTACAGACATTGCCACTGTGCCTGACCTTTGTCTTTTTTGAGTTGTTTCTTCCTTACTGAGCTTTAGGAGTTATTCCTATGTTCTGGATATTAGCTTTTAGATACGTGGTTAGTAAATGTTGTCTCCTGTCCTGTAGGTCACCCTTATACCCTGCTTATTCTTACTTCTGTTGTGCACAAGCTTTGAAGTCTGTAGTCTCATTTGTCTTTCTTTGCTTTTGTCGCCTATGCTTTTGGTGTTGTATTTAAGAAATTATTGCCAAATCTGATCTCATGAAGCTCCCGTGGCATGTTTTCTTCTAGGAGTTTTATAGTTGCAGGTTTTTACATTTAGGTCTTTAATTCATCTTGAATCAATTTTTGTGTGTGTCATAAGATAGAGCCCATCTTCGTTCTTTTTGTATGTGGGTATCCAGTTTGCCCAGCAGCATGTGATGAAGAGACTGTCCTTTCCCTATAGCCTCGCCTTGTACCCTTGTACCCTTGTACCCATTTGACCACATACACGAGGGTTTATGTCTGGCTTTCTCTTCTGCTCCATTGGTATATATGTCTGTATCATACTGTTTTGATTACTATAGTTTTGTAATGTGTTTTGAAGTCAGGCAGTGTGGAGCCTTCAGCTTTGTTTTTCCTTCCCAAGATTGTGTTGGTTATTCACGGTCCTTTGAGATTTCATTAGAATGTTAGGCTACTCTTCATGTTTCTGTTAAAAAAAAAAAAAAGCCACTGAGATTTTGCTAGGAATTACATTGACTCTTTTGATCACTTTTGGTAATAAGACTATTTTAACCTTATGAAGTATTCTACTCCCTGAAAACAGGCTGTCTTTCCATTTATTCATGTTTCTTCTAATTTCTTTCAGCAATACTTTATAGTTTTTGGTTTATAAGTCTTTTTTGGGGGTGGTGCTGGGGACAAACTCAGAGCCTTGTGCTTGCTAGGCACATGCTTTACCACGGAGCTAAATCCCCAATCCTGGTTTATAAGTCTTTTACTCTTCTGGTTACATTTGTTTCCAAGATTTTATTCTTTTTGAAGCTACTGTAAATTGATTTTTCTCCCTTTCTCTCTCTCTTTTTTTCCTTCCTTCCTTCCTTCCCTTCTTCCTTCTTGTACTGGGGATCAAATCCAGGCCTTGCTTGTGATGAACAGGTGCTCTCACATTGAGCTACACCCTTGGCTTATTTATATATTTATTTGTTTACACATTTATTTATTTTCATGGAACTAGGAGTTAACCTAGGGGCACTCTGCCACTGAGCTACATCCTCAGTTCTTTTTATTTTGAGACAGGGTCTTGCTAAATTGCCCAGACTGGGATTCGACTTGTGACCCTCCTGCCTTAACCTCCTTAGTAGCAGGGATTATAGGCATACGCCGCTGTGTCCAACTTAATTTCCTTTTAAAATTATTCATTCTTAGTATATAGAGATGGAATTCATTGATTTTATATCCTGCAACTTTGCTGTACTTATCAGTTCTGAAAGTATTTTGTGGAATCTTTAAGGTTTTCTACTTACAAGATCATATCATCTGACAACAGAGGTAAATGTGCTTCTTCCTTCCAAATTTGATGTCCTTTACTTCCTTTTCTTGCCCAGTTGCTGGGTAGAACTTCCAGGCTTATGGTGAATGGTACTGGCAGGCGCACCCTAGCCTTTCCGGATCTTAGAAGGGAAGCTTTGGTCTTCCCCGCTGAGCTTGGCGTTCACTCTCCATACGTGCTCCTTATTGCGCCAGGGCAACATGCTTCCATTTCTAGGTTGTCGAGTGCTTTGCCCCAACAGTTAAGTAGCTGGTCTCCCTGCCTCTATACTTTCTTGTGTCTCCAAGCCATAGACAATGTAGAAAGAATCTGGGGGATTAGAACCAACCTCCTTGAGGGAAGCTGAGGTGTAGGGTAGGCAAGCAACAGGAGCGTCCCTCCTAGGAGGCAATGAAGGTGTTGAAGAGCTGCGGGTCTCCTCGACTGGTCTCATAGACTTCGTCCCGCAATCCTTTCTCTGGCCCCGCCCACAGCCCATCAGCCACGCCTCCCAGTCATCTTTAGCCCCACCCCTTCCTGCATGCCCCCGCCCTCCCAGGCCCACCCTCCCCTGCCCACCCAGGCCCTGCGCTGCAGCGGGTGCTGGTGAAGAACCTGTCCGCACTTAACTTTCAGCACCTTGGGAGGAGGATGAGATCCGTAGGGACCGAGTGGAGCCCCAGAGCGTGTCCCTGTCCTGGCGGGAGCCCGTCCCCGCTGGAGCTCCTGGGGCCAACGGCACCGAGTATGAGATCCGCTACTATGAGAAGGTGAGTCTGGAGGCTGACCCCTGGCCGCCAGCCTGCTCTGCTTCCTCCCTCCTCCCAGCAAGAGCTCCTTTTCCTTTCTCTCCAAACTACCCACCAGTCTCGGGGCGCCTCCCTTCTTCCTGTCCCTCCGGAGGGCATCCTGGACTCCGTGCCCTTCCCTTTGCAGTGAAATCCACCTTCACCACCAGTCACCGCTTTGGCCTAGCATTTCCTGTTGACGAAGAGCTTCGCCAAAGACCTTTGACGAAGAGCTGGTCCAGATTTTGTGCAGCTTAATTTTATACATACCATCTGAAGAACTCTTTTAAAGGAAAAGAACACAGAAATACATTATTTAGGTTTTTACAAAAATGGTGGGGGGGGAACTGGGGATTTAGCTCAGTGGTTAAAGTGCTTGCCTACCAAGCACAAGGCCCTGAGTTCGATCCCCAGTACCAAAAAAAAAAAAAAAAAAAAAATGGCTGGGGTTGGGGATTTAGCTCAAGTGGTAGAACACTTGCCTAGCAAGAGCAAGGCCTGAGTTCGATCCCCAGCACCACCCCTCCAAAATGGCTGCCCATGGGGCACACTGCTAGGTTGGGTGGTGGGCTGGCAAATGTTTGTCAGACAACTTGCCAGAACAATGATTGTGTGAATTATTATCATTTCACTGACATTAAGAATGTATATGAAGTACATCATTTATAATTATAATAAAATACAACACTTATTATAAACTCCATAGAGCCAATCCCATAGCTTTTTATAGGATGCTTTTGCTTATTTTTCAAACCTTTTCTTTTGAGACAAAGTCTTGCTGTGTTTGCTGGACTCAAACAATCCTCCTGTGTCAACCTCCTGAGCAGTAGGTGGAACTACAGGCATGTCACCAAGGCTGGCATTTTCCCCCCTTTTCTCGATTCATTTTTAATCTATAGCTGTAGTTTAGCCACGATTTGACAAATGGAGTTACATCCCAGGCCACCCTCTTTTCCCCATAAATTCATTGTTTTTAAGTCTGAGATGTAATCTACTGTTAAACTGCTTCTGTGTCAGAGCTCCGCTCACTCCTCGGTGACTTGTGGGGCTTCTTTGCTGAATCTGATGATGGCTTTTGAATATCGGAAGTCCCCTGAGAGCTGTGAGTGTGCGTGAGTTGTGGGAGGGAACCAGGAAGGTGGAAGAAGTTCTGAATCACTGCTGGATGTGTGACCTGGGTGACACAGAGGATGGAGTGCCACTGGCTGCGATGAAGGACATGGAGGAGGAGGAGCGGGCTGGGGCGAGACGAGAAGCTGGTTTTGCTCGTGCAGCCCTCCAGGGTCCTGCAAGACACTGAAGTCGGAACCTCGAGGTGGAGCAGGAGCTGAGGAGAGGGCCACTTGGGAGCTGATGCCCACAGGAGAACGTGTGTGTGAAGAGCGGCCAGGACAGGGCCCTGAGGACCTTGGATGTTCCAGGGACAGCTGTGTGTGCAGCAGGTGCTTAGAAAGGAAATTTGAAGGTCAGATCACTCATGAGAATGCCAAGCCTGAGCTGGCCAGATGCTCATCAGGAATACGAATGTGCTAGGAACAAAAACCTCCAAAGAATGGCAGGGACAGCCAGGATGGTGGTACACGCCTGTCATCCTAGCACTTGTGAGGCTGAGGCAGGAGGATCGTGAGGTGTTTTGTTTTGTTTTTGGTGCTGGGGATCGAACTCAGGGCCTTGCACTTCCTAGGCAAGCGCTCTAACCACTCAGCTAAATCCCCAGCCCCAGGATTGTGAGTTTGAGGCCGGTCTGGACTACTTAGCATGACCCTGTCTCAAAAAACTAAAGAAATTAAAATAAAGAAGGAGAAGAAAGAAGAGGACATATGAAAGGAGCTATAAGCAAAGTACCACTGGGTCCTTAGGTCTGGGCAGATGTCAGGAACTCTCCTCTGAAGCTGCAGTTCTTCTTATCCCAACTTTTCTCTGCACGCAGCCCAACCCTTCTGCTGAGGGGCTTGCTTGCAGCACCTTGCTCATTCCTTCTCCCTAGCACACCCCATCTCACAGGTCCCGCAGCCTCTGCCCCCTGTCTTTCAAGGGCTTGTTCAGATGCTGGAAGGGTGATGTGATTGACCTGACTTGGGTCAATGTTGGCCCCGATTTCAGAATGTCTTGGCCAAAGCACTGGGCCTCCGAATATCAGCAGAGAGGAGGGCTGTCTGGTTCCTCCGGTAAGGTGTGGGTAGAGACACAGTGATGGGAGGAGCATCCTTAGGACAGGCCAGTTATCAGACGTGGTGGGAGAGAGATGATGTAGAGCAAAGAGCAGGCCTGAAGGGATTCAGGTGTTACCTCTGACTCTTCCTTGATGTGAACCTCACCTATAAAAAGGAGAGAGACATGCTGATTCCTCCGGGTTGGTGTAGGAGCCTGGGGCCCAGCACAGTGGCTGGCAGTGCAGTAGGCCCTTATCAGTAGCAGCCATTGCTCTCTCCAGCTGGGGCCAGTCTTCACTAGCCTGAACCCTGGTTTTCTTATCTGTGAATCAGAAACAAAACAAACATCATAATACCTCTTGTCCTGTTCCCTGCTGGACAGTTATGGACATCAGATGACAAGGGGAAGGAAAAGCCTATGAGATCTAGGGCCAGTGCCTGTGGTTTGGCCCAGCTCGCCTCTGGACCCCCAGGACACAATGGCCATCATTCCTGTCATTCCTGAGGAGGCGCTGCGTCTTCTCTAAAGTTTCTGTTGGGCAGAATAGGGCTGTTTGTAGCCACAAATGCCCCGTATGTAGAATAGAAACTGTGCTGGGGAGAGATGTTGGGGATTCCACGGAAGAAAGCTCTGCAGACTCCAGAATGATCAGGGTCACATTCTCCCAGCCCAGCCATGTTGGCCTGAGCCCGCTTCTTGCACCTCTCAGCTCCTTTCTTCCCACCCTCCTCCCAAGAATGTGGGTCGGGCCCTGCGTCTGGTCCTCACTTCTCCTTCTTCTCCAGGGTCAGAGTGAGCATACTTACTCCATGGTGAAGACAGGGGCTCCTGCAGTCACCGTCACCAACCTGAAGCCTGCTACCCGCTACGTCTTCCAGATCCGGGCCGCTTCCCCAGGGCCCTCCTGGGAGGCCCAGAGCTTCAACCCCAGCATTGAAGTGCAGACCCTGGGGGAGGGTAAGTAATGTGTGCACGTACATGAACAGGGCTGGGGCCAGAGGGCCTGGCCCAGCGGGAGGCAGGAGAGACATAGAGCCTGAGAGTTAAGTGTGTCGCCACCAGAACCTGCAAAGCAGCTGAATTACAGCCTGATTCTTTAAGCAATTTGGGATCCACCGACATGAACTCAGTGGGATACCTGCGCTGGAGGAGCTCACAGGAAAAGGGTTTGGGACCAGCAAGACACCTGTCTCAGCTGGTGCCAGCCGCTTTGGAGGGTGGATCCCATGTCCGATGGTAGCATCCTGTGGCCTCTCCAAGATCCAGCCTCTTTCTTGGGAAGAGTTTGTAGTCTCACAGTCACCTCTTGCTACAACAGGTAGATCTTTTGTTCTTGCTCTCAGCCGTGATATAGACCCACTATGGGGCACTGTCCCTTTCCCTGTGTGTCCGCTGAAGCACACGTCACTGAAGGTTAGGGATGTGAAGGGGGTTAGACTGCAGCAACCAACGAAACAATACGAACACTGTACACTTTAAATGGGTCAATTGACTGGTACGAGAATTATATCTCAATAAAGTTCGTATAGAAACAAAACAAAATAAAAGCTGAACATTAGATAGCCTGATCTTAAAATATCTCTGGCTTCTCCATGATATCACACTTCCTGCTGCCCTCTGAGTCCCTTCTTGCTGCCTCTTCTCCCCCACACACCCCCAAATTCTTTTTTTGGCCCTCACAGAGCAGTTTAGCTCTTTCTTTTGTTGATCTGCCTGCTGCTAACCCAGCCCTCAGGATCTCACCTCTATCTACCCTGAGCAGCTCACGAAAGTATTTTCCCGAACAAAGGCAGTTCTCCCTAAGAGGCATTCTGGCACCAGCTGTCGAGATAATAATTCTTTCCAACCTGGTCCGTGACTCTAATCCAAGATAGGAAGAGCTCTGAGCCCAAAGGGAGGCAAAGATAAAATGTTGAGGGAGTCTGAGTTCCGGGAAGGAAGACAGCACTTCTTGCTCAGATGCCTGGCTGTGCCAGACCTCGGCCAGGTGCTGGGAAGAGGAGATTAGAGCCGTAGCTGCAGGCTAGAGAACATCTGCACCAGCGGCAACCAGCAGCAATCAGCGGCAACCAGGGGCCGTGGGCAGGGAAGGCATCCGGGTGGGGGAAGTCACCCAAACCAAAGCCCATGGGTTTGGCTGGAGCGAGTGTGGTGGGAGCAGGGACTGGAGCTGTTGGCAGAGAAGGACTGATGATTTCCATTTGTTCCCTGCCTGTTTGTTAGCAGAGACTGCTCAGACCCCAGCCTCCCTTGCTGTGGCCCTGGCTGTGGGGGGATGTGGTTCTCCCTGTGTGTGAGCAATTTTTCCAATGAGCTATGACCCCAAATCCAAATTTTATTCTTAGACAGGTCTCTCTATGTAGTCCAGGGTGACTTTGAACTTTCTGTGTAGACCAGGCTGGCCTCAAAGCAATTCTTCTGCCTTAGTTTCCCAAAGTGCTGGGACGACAGGCATGTACCGATATCAGGATCTTGATGAGGGATCGAGTATCACTGCTGTGTTGGCCATTTGTCCCATCGGAAATGCTCGCAGCTCTGCCGGCCACATGCCTGCATGTCTGCCCACCTGCCTGCTGGTCCCATACTTGGGCCATCTTCCTTCTGCTGCCCCATGCTGAGACTCCCTGCAAATGTGTATTTTTCCAGTCAGTTCAGTTTCCAGAGCCACTTAGGACTTTGCCTGTTTAAAAAAAAGAAATTGAGACAGGGTCTCAGTATGTTACACAAACTGGCCTCAGATTTGTGATCCTCTCAACTCAGCCTCCCAAATCGTTGGGCTTACAGGTGTGCACCGCCTAGACTCCAGACTTTCCCCCTCCTCAAGCACCTGCCCTCCATCCTCACACCCACCTCAGAAGATGACATGGTTCCTTTTCTCCCAGGATAGAAATCTGTCCACTGTTCCCTGGTCCCTTGTCACCCTCAGGATACATTTCCCACTCATTAGCCCGTTTCCCCTCAGTTCTCCCCACCCACCACGCCCCCCTTCTGTCTTGCCACCTTCTCTTCCTATATACTATAGTCTTGTTGGGCTACAAGGGACAATTTCCCATTTTTCCATAGGTATGTGTGCATCTGGGTCTGGGAGGCATCAGCAAACCCTTTCCGCCTTCCAGGTCCCATTCATTGTGTGTCTCTTCCACGAAGCATCCTCACTGGCTTTAGGAAGGAAGTACTGGGCCTCTGCTTACCTCTGTTCACTTCTCTGCTTCTTTTCATTTATGGTTAAAATTTTGTTTCTCTTTGCCAGCCGGAATCTGCACACTGCCCCAGGGCAAAGACTCTGCCTCATTCCCACGCTGGAGGGATGCATAGCGGGATGGATGGTTGGCTGGCAGGATGGATAGATGGATGGGATTTTGTAGACTCCTGTTCTGGAGAAATACTTTGAAGCAGAGGCTTTGGCATCAGACAGAAGCCTTTAGATTCAAATGCAAATCTTGTGTTCACCACTTATTAGCTGTGTGACCTCGGACAAACTGCATAGCTTTTTAGGATCTCGGTTTCCTCTGCTGTGAAATGGAGGCAATAACACTTCAGTGGACTGTCGTGTTGATGGAACAGCATAATAGAGTTTAGGAAGAGTGTCTTGCTGAAGGTGCATTGAACGTTAGCTCATTATTATTGGTGGGGAGGGGTCTGGATCAGAAGCGGAAGCTCTGAGCAGACACATTCCCCGTGGTGCGTGCAGCTTCTTTGTCTCACCCAGCTGAGAGGCACCGGGGGCTGCCTGTCCCTGCTGTCTGGGCTCCTGTTCGTCCCTCAGAGCTGGGCCATAGTGGAGGTGCCCTGCCCGGGACTTCCAGGTGCCACTGTAGACAATGCCACCGCCTTGGTCTCTCTGCTGCTGGGAGGCAGTGCAGAGTGCAGGGGTGCAGGACGGAGTGGGGTGCGGACAGGAAACTGTCCTGGGGCTTGCCCAGGAACCTGCTTCTAGTCTGCTTCAACCTCTCGCTTTTCCTTCCAGCTGCCTCAGGGTCCAAGGACCAGAGCCCCGCAGTTGTTGTCACCGTGGTGACCATCTCCGCCCTTCTTGTCCTGGGCTCTGTGATGAGCGTACTGGCCATTTGGAGGAGGTAGGTGGCCAGTCCCAGGCTGTGTGACCCTGGTGAGTTCATTTCCCTGCGCACACTAACATGCTCATAGTCACCTGTATCTGCATCTGCTTACACACATGCAGATTTGCTCATGCACACACGCTGCTGTGTAGACACAGCCATGGCCAGTGTGCCCAACCCCCGCACTGCTCCTGCAGCAGCCACTGCAGGGAGTTCAGCCACTCTGGGATAAATGGGATTTAGCTCCTTAATTCATTAAATGTCAGAGGGCATCACTGAGGATGGAAGCAAGCTGGGGCTGCTCCAGTGTGATTAGGATTCTCCTGAGGTGTTCAGAGGCCCCCAGCCCCCTACCCCCAAGGGATCTGGAGGCATTGAACACAAGCAAAGAGCAGAAACGCAAAAATTGTGTGTGTGGAGAAGACAGGGTGGGGACCCCATAAGCCATAAACCTTCCACCTTCAGCAAAAGGAAGCTTGCAGGAGAGTGGGCAGAGGAGGGGTGGAGTGGGGGAGATGTAGAGCCTGAGTCGGGAAGAAAGACGCTTCTGGTCCTTTCGCATGCAGCACAGGCCTCACCCCTGCGTCTCCTCAGGGCCAGGCTCTGCTGCCTGCAGAGGCCCCCAGGTAGTAGCAGGCTGAGGCTGTAGGGGGAGCAGAGGAGAAATGGGCGGGCCAGGCAGCCGCAGCTCAGCTCTCCCAACCACTAAGGACCACCTCCAGGCACCACTTCCGGGCTGCAGTGACCACTGATTTGGCACTGGCTGTTTCCAGACCTTGACTGAGCCACTGACCATGACCAAAGTGTGAGTCGTGAGTCGGGAAGGCAGCCTAAGAGCAGGGCGCGCCACGCCCCTGGGGCCGAAGACCGCAGGCCTGCGCCAGACCTGTTGGAAAGCAGGGTGGGCAGCTGTTGAGTGCATCTGTCCCAGCTTTGGGTGTAGAGAACCAGGAGGCAGGAGGAAGGGGAGAGAGCACAGGCACTGCAGCCCCAGAGCAGACCCCAGGAGTGCTGAGGGGCCCGGCGCACCAGAGCAGGCAGGAGCCAGCAGCAGGGCTCACACTCGCCCCTGGTCATGCTGCCCTGCAACGGGGAGAAGTGGCCGGCGGGGTGTCGAGGGGTCACGAGGCTGAGTCCTCCGTCCCCCTCCCCCCAGACTCTGACTTCTCTCACAGTGCTCCTCTCCGTGTGTCTCGGTGCCTGCTCTGTGCTGCCGTCTCCTCACCTCTATCCAGTTCCATCCTGGCTCACTCACTCCTCACCAGAGGGTGGCAGCCTGAGCTCTTGGCTATCATAGCTGTGTGGTCTTTTCTTTTCTTTCCTTCCTTCCTTCCTCTTTGTCTCTTTCTCTTTCCTTCTTTCTCTTTTTCCTCCTCCTCCTTCTCCTCCACCTCCTTCTCCACCACCACTGTCTCCTCCATCGCCTCCTCCTCCTTCTTCTACACCTCCTTCTCCTTCTCCTCCATCTCTTTCTCCTCCTCCTCCCCCTT
>PVJO010017276.1:0-39646 GCA_004026905.1 Hystrix cristata | reverse complement strand
GAGGAAACTCTCACTCCAGATGGGTTAGTTTTATACTCAGGTTCATTTCATGTGCCTAACAACACCAACATCGAATTTCACATTTCACGTCCATAGCCTCAAAGGAAAGTGGCTAAATGAGACTTTGTGTATCTGACTCATCGTCTCCAGATTCCAACTGTGTCTACAGAACATATCAGCCCGGTCTTTGATTGGAAACACCTGAAGGTGTGAGTTGTTATTGAATAACGTTCTCACCCACCGTATCCAGATTCTTTTCCTCCTCGTGTACACTGTTCTCAGGCAGCTAACTGACAATTTCTAGCCAAATCAAGTGAGCCAATCAGAGATTATATTTTACCCACTATTTTGCTAGATTTTAATATGGTAAGGTGGTGACTAATGTGTTCCAGTTTCAGACTGGGACAAGATAATCCTTCCCAGAAAGCTGGTTCACTTTTTTCAAAGACAAAATTGTGTTGTGCGATTGAAAGATCTGTTAGGGATTTCCAGTCTGGTCAGAAGTCTGGTAAATGTAGGCTAATTTTCAAATACAGTGTTGACTTGGACTTCCCTAGTGTAAGGAGATTCTGTTTTGAATTCAGTGGAAAATCATTTGCTTGCTTGTTAAAAAATAACGCGTTCACTTGTTTTAATAGTGAGAGGCGGAAATCGGGCTTCCTTTTAAACTTGAACCTGTCAGCCCACAAGAGCTTCCTTAGTAAAGTTTTTTTTTTTTTTTCTCCTATTGCATACGACATAATATAAATGCTGGGCTTCATGACCAGATCTAGTGTTAATGTTGACATTGAATGTTGTGCTATTTCTATTCAGCATTGTCAGAAAATGATTTACATCCCCCAAGAAAGTATTTGAACAGACTCACTAGACCTCCAGTTCCAGGATCTTATCCCTCAAAAAAGTTCAGTACAAAAGTCTGACTTTCAGACTACTTCAGAAATGTAGATTTAAATAAACTTGTAAGAATTTGAAGACATGTGCTGAGTTACTTAAGCATTTCTATTATGGACATCTGCTACACAGAATTAAATAGTAAATAGTGACATGCAGTTTTACGTTATGTGCTATTTTATGCTTCACAGAACATGCCATTAAGAGTCTTCAACATTGTGAGAGTTGCCTTTTGTTTATTGGCTTTTATTTGGATTCTTTCAGTGCATCGATTCAGATTCAGCTGATTGTGAGCTCCTATGTGTGCCAAGCATTGTGATTAGAGTTTCATCTGTTATCTCGCTGAATCTCTGGAGATTGTTGAGGCTTGTGTTACTCTTCCCCTGAGCTTCAAAGATTAAGTTCTTGCCCAAATCCAACTGTGATTGGCTGGGACAGTGTCGTGAAACCTAGTATGACCAGTTTTTGCACTCAAGTCTTCCTGAAGTATCTACTGGTTGCATTTGGCCTGATTGGTGCTTGATAGAATGTAATCATATTCCAAAAACAATTCCAAAGTCCTCTAATCAAAGTGGTTTATAAAGTATGAAATAAAAGAGTTTAACTGGTTTCTTAAATTAAGATTTTTATAAAGCTTTATTGAGCTACAATTCACATGTCTTACATTCACTTGTTTAAAATGTAGAATCCAATAGTTCTTACTATGTTTATAGAGTTTCACAGCAATCACCACAATCAATTTTAGAATATTTTCATTCATCACATAAAAAATAAACTCCCTAACATAAGATCATTTTAGAACCAGGAAAGAGGTCTCAAGTGAACCAAGAAGTGCTTGGATTATGTCCCAAATAGTTTATCTGTAAAATCCTTTCTGTAAGGAGCCACTCACAGCACTTGACTAATGTTGGGAAATTTTGCCTGACATATTCTGAGCTTAGCACTGCATGTTGCTTTCCCCTTTTTATAATACTGCAGAGTGGCAGAAATCCTGGTTCATTACACAGTCTCACTCTTCTGGCATTTGAGGTATAGAAGGGAAAACTTGGCCTGTGCCCGTTGAATCTTTGGATGCTCACAGAGATTAGAGCACACTGGGTTTATTTCAAGCATTTCCATTTATCCAAAAGAATCACTTATGATCTTAAGAGCATGAATTTGGAAATACCCCATGTATGAAGCTTCTGACTCCATCTTCTAAGAACATAGATTCCAGGAGGCACAAAGGGACTTTGTATGTTTCATTTTGCAATTCTCTGCTAGAATTTTATAAGATTCAAATTTCTGGGAAACAATAAACACCTGTTCTCATGAGGACTTTCTCATTTTGAATATGTGTCTGAAGGAGAAAAATATCATGAGCTAATTCAGTCTCAAATCATCTGTGAAGGAAACAAGAGGAGGGAAATTGCAGAAGAAGCAGTTTTTAGATATGAAATTGTAACAATATCCATTGAGTTGAAACTTCCTGAATCTTAGAGGCCCTGCCTTTCCCACAAACAAATTCACATTTTGGGCTTGTTCTTGTTGATTCAGAGATGTAATGGGAACTGGAAGTTGAGGGGGTTAGACAATCTCTTCATAGTTAATCCGTTAACTGTTCTTAACAGCAAATGAATCATGTGAGACATAGAGAGTGAGGAATGACTAATTCCCTCAGTATGGGTTGTTGTGTTCTCTGTCTGAAGATGTCAGTGGGGCTGCCTTGTCGCTAGTGTGTTCATGTGGCTAGAAAAAATGATACTCAACTGAAGTTTCTCTCATACCAAGAGCATATTAAGTCTGTCTTCTATAAAATGCCTGCATGACCGATGGGCAGGTCTTTTGTGCTGATTGTTGCTGGAATACTACCTCATTCCCTAGCAAGTCTCTGTAGCAGTTTATTCACACCCTCAGGCTCTTCCCTTCCATTCGACATCTTGATACCATGTAGGATTATATCCCCTTCTATTTTGGGAATGTGGCCACCAACTTGGTGAGCTGACTGCCAGTTCAGCTTTTGTCTTTAGCATAATTGAGGTTTGAGGGAAATATAGATATACATATACACACACAAAGCCATGTACAAATACTTCTCAAGGTACACATCTTGGAAATCTATTAATATATGTTATCATTTAATGTATCCATCATCTCGAGGGAACTAGGATGTTGGTATAGAACATTAGACTTGTTCTAGTCATTCTATAATATCGGGCATTTGATATGGGACAAGAAACGGATTAGGGGGCCAATTCCTCATTTGGAAAACATGGATGATGCTAAATCATTATATAATTGTGGCATCATGCATTTAAAAATACTTTGCAAATCGTGATGAGCAGCACATTTTTTCTATCTTACTCATTGATTTGGCAAAAATATGATATGTATCTACTATATGTGAGCATTAGGCAAGAGCAGTTAGGTTCTTGTCTATCAAAATGAGCTCTCCCTGCAGCAGAAGCCCATGATGCAACAGTAATTATCTGAGAAACTGTCAGGAAATTATTAGTCCATCTTCTCTCTGGAAATCCCTTTGTGGGGTTCAAAAAAACTACAACAAAGTGCTTCCTTTTCTTTTTTGCATTTCTTTTTTTCTCAATTGCTTTTGCCAATGAGTCATCAATTCAATTTATAAGTGTGGGAATTACTAAGACCTTTGTCTCAAGCCACATTTTGACTTACTTCACATACACAACCTTACCGTTAATTTTAAATTTCATCTGTATATCAAGACCCCCCAAATGTGTATCTCTCTCCTTAAGTGCAATATCTTAGATTCAAGACAGTTAGTATAGCATACTGGCTTTCAAGCTAAACCTGTCCATATTGGAGATCACTATTTGCCTTTAAATAATCTGTTGTTATCTTTGCTTGTCTTATTCTAGTAAGTGTGATCTCCATTTATCCAGATTCACAGACCCCCAAACCTGGTCATCGTTATTTATATCTTCCAAAACAAATCCTTTCAAAGCCTATGATATATTCTTCCTCCCCTACTGCCATCATCCTAGGCCACCAGCATCCCTCACCTGAAGAGTGGCGATGATTTTCTAATTAATCTCCTGGACTCATCTTTCTCAAACAAAAATATTTTTCTTGCCAAAAATCTTGCAATGGCTTGTCATTGCATTTGACAGAATCGGAAAAAAATCTTCAACATTGCGTACCACGCTAGGATGACCTGGTGACCTCTTTCTCTTGCCAGTTATGCCTAGGGTCACCCCCTTCATGCCATCCAATCTTTTGGGCCTTCTTTTGTGTCTTAAGACCCACAAGTACTCTCCGGCCTCAGGAGCTCGCACTTGCCTCAAGAGTCTTGCTTTGTTCTTTCATCTACATCTTCACTTAGCCAAGACCCACTCTTAAGACCCACTTCCCCGATCTGCTAAATCCCACTTCTTCGAATGAATGTTAGCTTGACCTGACTCATCCATCTAAAGTACAGCCTGTTATTCTTCTTCATGAGAACTGTACTTCCCTTTATGACATTTGTAATGATTATAATTATGCATTTATATTTATGTGTTTGCTGTTTATATTCCCACTTAAGAATACTGTCCATTTTGGAAGGTACTGGGTTATTTATATCCCTGAATATCCAGGCCCTAGTACAGTACCTGGGAAATAGCAGATATTTAGAACATATTTATAGAATGAATTAATTAAAGGATATTTTTAGCACCCACATAATTGACACTTGCTCCTTTAGATAATAGTTTTAATTAAAATAGTTTGAATGAAGATTTTATTGTTTACCTGACTTCATACCCTGGTGAAGTAAAATAACATTTGTTTCTTTATGATCTAGGTAACATAGATTTGAGAGATTAATACAGACAAGACTTACATTTAAGGTCAAAATGAACTTTTCTAGTGTAAGTTACAGAAATTTGGCTTTTAACAGTTAATACGAGTATAACTCAGGGGTTTCAGTTTGATTATCAATTCAATGTGAATTAACAGTGAAATATGGCTGACAGAAGTTAATAGAGACACAAGCTGTATTAGTAGAACTACAGATATTAAAATAAGTGAAGGTTCAGTGCTGCTCTGGACCAACATGCTCATTTATTATAGGACTCCAGCACTAGAGAAAGAGTCATGTACCACAGGTGCAGACCTCAGAGGAGAAGGAATGTCCACAGGCATCTCACTGTCCTCCTGAGATTCCCAACCTGCTCCTGTTGATATTCTTTAGGGCTCTGAGTATCCCTCGGCACTGGATAATCAGGGGATCCTAGGCAAATTTTCCACTGTTCTGTTGACCTCTTATCAGCCACTGACATCTCAAATATCCGTTGCTTTCTCACACTCTCCCTGGCTTCAGGTGCTCAAATGCATTCTGACCGTCTCTCCCTGGTCACCTTCCTGTAATTCAAACTTAAGCCAATACTTTTCCACACACAAGATTCCTTTGCAGCAGTGACGTCCTCTGACTCCCACGTTACAAATTAAAAAAGATTTCTTTCTTAGCCCACTTGTGCTGCTATAGCAAAAAATCACCAACTAGGAATTTAGAAAGAATGGAAATTCATCTCTGCATTTCAGGAGGCTTGGAAATCCAAGATCAAAGAACAAGCAGGTTCAGTGTTCAGCGAGGGCCAGATCTGCTTCCATGCTGGTGCCTTGAATACTGTGTCTTTGCATAGTTGGAGACAGAAGGGCTGAAAGGGGTCTACAGAGCTTCCTCCACCTCATTCATTTTTAAATTAGTACATGTTTGTAGTACATAATGTTTACATTCCTTGGATGGAGTTCGTACTTGTACATAAAACATCTTAATTCTTCTTTTTATTCTCTTTCCTTCCTTTCCCTTTCTCCATCTGTTGATCTCATTCCCACTTGAGAAGATCTATCTCCCTACTTGTCATCTATCTTTATTTTGCTCTTTACTTACAATTTGAGTTTCATTGTACATGAAGGTAAAGACTTCATGGGCTGATTACTTTCTAAAACTCCTACCTCTTATTACCTCCTAAAAGTCTTGTCTCTTACTACAACTGCTTTGTTGATTGAGCAGCAAAATGAATTTTGCAAGGTACACAAATATTCTGCACTTGAATATTTGCAGAGGTAGTATCTCTGCAAATATTTTAATACTTGAATATTTGCAGAGGTAGTATCTTTGCCTCTTCTACCTTAGTCCCAAAATCTACTGAAGTGTTCACAGCTTTTCACTTCCTTTATGAGCATCTGTCTCTAATGTCACCTTCTCTCACCCACCTATCAAATGTGGAGAATTGGACAGCAGAGGATTAAGTTGCTTGAATTTTCTAGGAAATAACACATAATTAAAACGTGAATGAAGCTTCCTGGGTCCTCCCATTGATGTGTACTATATCTTTAGCCAATACATTACGCTATATCCATCTGGCCTGTTTAACTACGGTTTCTTGCAGACCAAGCTATTTCCAAACACCATGCTTATGTTATTCACTCCCCCTGTAAAGCCCAAACTACCCTCACTAATTCTCTTTGCCTGGAGAGTTCTCACTCATCCTTCAAATCTCATCCAAGGCCATTTTCCCCAAAGGTGACTTCTGTCATTGTTCTGGCAGGATTGAACTTTCTGTATTTGTAGTCACCCAGCTTCCCAAGCCTACAGCTGATATGATACATGTTAAGCTGTGTTAGAATGATTTGCATAACCTAGATGACTCAAAAATACCGAGCCTTTTCTTTTCACTGACATAGAGTTAAAATGTCAAGAATAACTGTTCTATGTTCTGGGGAAATTGGAGGGCTTCCCCAATATCTCTAAGGACTCTGCGAATGTAGGCAGAAGACAATGCACCTCTGTAGTTGCATCTTACTCTGAACATATCATTTTCTGGATTCTTGATTCCTAGCTTCAGACATCACACGTTTTCATCACCAGAGTTACTGTCCTTCACAAAGATGCTTGATATATCTAAGTCACAGTTTTCTCCCATATAAATGGAGAAATAATGGGAACATCTTCTTCGTCATTGTGAGGTTTAAATGAATTATTATATATAAATTCTTCAGCGTAGTGCCCAATTTAGGGAAAGCTCCACAAATATAGATGATTGTTGTTTTGTTACTATCAACACACCAAACAGATAAGACTTGTTAGGTTTCATTTTTTGCAGACTTGTTTTTAGATTAGTTTTGGTTCACAAAAATGGGTGGAAAGTACAGATTTTCCATATACCCTGACCCTCACACACAGGATCCTTCACTGCCACCCTCCCCCAACAGAGTGGTACGTGTTACAGTTGAGGACCCTACGGTGACACACTGTCACTGGCCAGAGCCCGCAGTTCAGAACATAATTTGCTTTTGGTGCTGGATATTCTGTCGGTTTAGATAGATTTAACTGACATGTAACCAGTATTGAAATGTCATAGAAAATAATTTCAGTGTCCCCAAAGTCATCTGTGCTCTGTCGACCTGCCCCTCCAACTCCTGCCAACCACCAACCTTTGTATAATCTCTACAGTGTCACTTTTCCCAAATGTAATCTTTGTCGCACTCCATACCATGTGGTCTTTTCAGATCGACTTCTTTCTCTAAGAGACTCCATGTCTTTTTATGGTTTTATAGTTCGTTTCCTTTTAGTACTGAATTATATTCTTTTATCTGGACATACTTCTGTTTATTTTAATTATTTTTAAATCACAGTTTCTTCAACTTGACTCAGTTTGGATTTTTAATCTGCAATCATGACTTTTCACAGAAGTAGAAAATATGTACAAGGCAATGAAATCTCCACAGCTTGCTTTCTTGTCCCCTCCACCCCCGTGTCACCCTCCTTCCTGTCCTCTCCTCCTTTTTCCCCTTACTTCTTTCCATCCCCTCTTGCTTTTCCTTTCTCTGTTTCCTATTTCATATTGCAGAGCTTTGAGATCCACTTTTTCTGCTAGAATTCACACACATTGAGGGCAGGACTTATGCTTTATTTACTCTTGAGTCCACAGCCTGTCACACAGTAGGTCTTCACTAAATCTTCAATTACTGAAATACAGGGCCCCATTCTTGGTTGACTTTTAGTTTTTAAAATGTGTCCAGAAGAGCATATTGACTTGGTAAGGAACCTTGAAGTAGCTATTCTTGTGCGTGTGTGTGTGTTTGTATATGTTGAAAAGAACAATAATATCTAGCATTATTATGGAAACTACTTTTACATTATTTCACGTATTACAAAACCACTCGAAGATATATGTTATCTTTATTTTATAAATGAGGAAACTGAGGTTTGGAGCATTTAGATAATTTGATTAATTTTAAAATAATCATTAGTGCTATGGATAGATCTCAGTAGATCTCAGCAGGCTATCCATAGGCTCTGAGTTCAGTTTCCACAGAACAGACACACACAGACACACACACACACACACACACACACACACACACACACTTACTTGGTATAGTCAAGAATTAAATCAAGGTAACTCAACTGTAAAGCCTGTGGATTAATTATTACACTGTACAAATAAATATATGTACTAGTTATATCACAGAGAATGGTTGAGGAAGAAAATTGGTGGTGTAATGTTTTTAAAAACACTACAGACACTACTCGAACAGTTTTATTAGATAGTATCTAATGCAGAATAAGTTAATTGGAAAATTAAAGCCATAATAAAAACTTAAAACTTCTCTAGGAGAGTGATCACTGTTCTTAATCATGTTCTCAAAAATAATTCATTGAAGTCATACTCAGGTTTAGAAGAAAAAATATTGTTCAAAAATGTCATTTAGTCATCTTTCTGCTCAGGCACTTGAAACTGCTTTGATGTTATGGTTTACAATAGAGAGAAGCAGAGATAACCAAAAATGTTACTTTACTGGTTCATTTGCTGGAACAACAGTTATATTCCAGCCTTTTGCTAATTGAGCGGGTGCAGCCAATGAGTCAGCTTCTAATATCAGAATGGTAGTAAACAAATGACAAGGTGGGTTAACAATTTTTGATAATGTGTTTTGGAAATTAAATAAAAGTAAAGGTCAAAGACAAGAAGGATAAAAGCATCAAAAACAAACACAAAAACTAGGCCAAGTTTTTGATTTTGATAATACATGTTATAATGTAGTCTGTAAAGGCTGAGGAAAAAACATCTTAAAATTTATATGGTAAAAATGTGTAAAGTGACCTCGAAGATTGTCTACTCAACCCCTCCTCCTTGACTTTTTTTCCAAAATGCAACATGGTACCTTCTGAAGGGCTTCAGGCTAGAATCTTGGCTCTGCCACAGATAATCAGAGATTTGTCTGAGCCTCAAATCTCTTGCAGGATTAAGTGGGACCTACAGGCAACATTCACCAAACACCTTGTGAAACTGTCTCCCTACTTGACCACTATGGGTGAAAAACTGAGACCTCTGTGCTAAGCCTTCTGCTGCCTCTTTCCAGCATGTAAAACATGAATGTCCAACACATTTTTGTAGGTCATAATTGAAGGAAGTGGTACCACTACCTAGTAAGCAAAGGGTAGGTTTGCTGATGAGCATCCCATAATACACAGAACAACTCTCCCCAGGAAAAAAAAAAATCTCCAGGTCCAATTGTCAATAGTGCAAGGTTGAGAAACTTTGCCCTAAATAACTTCGAATTATCTCTCAGGTTTCCACAGAATGATCACTTTTTCTGGAGAGCCTTTTTAGATCTCCCTGATTATATCAGACAGTTCAAGTCACTTTGCATTTCTATGTTTAGCAATGATCATTATTGCAATTTATTAATTTTCTGGTTAAGTATGTATATAAACAAGTCAAAAGGGCAGCTTCAAGAACATATAGAAGGAAGGTCCTCTTACTGATAACAAATAGGGAAATTATCAAGTTCTAGAAACAATGGAAATATTTTTATTATTTCCCTTACTCAGTGCAAGTCAGCTGTCAGTGGATTACCCCATTTTACCTTTCTTTTTCCCCTTCTTTCTAAGAAGGCATATCCACCCAGCATACTCCTGTCACTTATCCCAACTTCCCTCCGGGGCTTTTGAAACTCAAGGCCCATGTTGCTGGTTTTGGTTATCCTTACACTTCACGTTCCTCAGGGGAGGGCGCTGATACAGTCCACAAGTGGCTTTAAGATAGTTTCGCTAATAATAGTCATCTACCATAAAGAATTTCGATGTGTTTTCATGTCACCAACCTCCTACTTCAATAAGATAGAATAGAGAGGAACAGAGCCTGTGAGGAATCTGAGAAACTAGTTCCTGCTTGCTGCACTTGTCGAGGAAGCAACAGACAAAGGAATTTATAGCAGAGAAGAGCCTACATACCAGGAAGTCAATATGCAGCTTCAACCCCACTCCCAAATCCCACTGCAACCTCCTTGCTTCCCTGTGCCCTCCTCTCCCCTCCCCTACACGCCCTGCTGGCTTCTTATCTCAGTCCATTTGGGCTGCTATAACAAAATAACACAGCCTGGGTGGCTTTTAAACAGAAAGTTGCTCCTCACGGCTCTGAACACTGGCAGTGCAAGCTCATTGGGCCAAACTCGGTGTCTGCTAAGGGCCCACTTCCTAGTTCATAGGTGGTTCTTTTCTTCTGTGTCTTTGCATGATGGAAAACAGGAAGGATCTCTCTGGAGTCTTTTTTATGAGGACATTAATATCCCTAATAAAGAAACTTTCCTTAAACTCCATACTAAGTAATGCCCTCCCCAAGGCTCTATGTTAAGAAACCCAAACAGGGGACCAGGGAATTATGGGAGAAACAAACATTCGGCCCATTACACTTATTTGAGGCCTTATCATTTCTTTTTTTTTTTTTTTCTCGTGCTGGGGATCAAACTCAGGCCCTTGTGCTTGCCAGGCAAGCACTCTAATCACTGAGCTAAATCCCCAGCCGAAGCCTTATCATTTCTTACCTTCAGTTTCTTAGATGAACAATCTCTAGGATCCGGAACAAAATTGGCTACTCCATCCCAGCACCTGTTACACTAAACCATAATGGATTATGCTGATGTTTCTTCCTAGGAAATTGCAAGGTTCTGGACTTCAGAATGATGTCATGAGTGTTTTTGCACATGTAACATACATCTCTAGCTCTTAATATGAGCACAGTGACTGTGATTCTGTTCAACCATGTATTTACTAGCAAGGACAAATATTTATTAGCAAGAATTTTTTTACAGCTGAGAAGAATAGTTTTGCCCAAGTACATTGCAGTGAAACTGTGCTGCATTTTGAGAAATCTTTAATTACAAGTCTTAGAGACAATGGTCTAAATATAGTACTGAACCCTATTCCTTTCTTTTAACTGACATTCACAAAATTGGAAAAACATTTGGCTAAAAATGATATGGAATAGTACTTAACCTCATGACTAATCAAATAAATACAACTTGAAAGAAATTAAATGGGATTTTACCTCATTTCAAATAAAAAAGGACTAGTGCTACAAGAGTATGGACACATAGCTATTCTAATTTGTGTTCAAAGTGTAAATTGTTAAAGTCTTTTTAAAATCAATTCAGCAGTAAGTAGCAAGACCCTTGAGAAACAGCTGGTGAGAACAATAAAAATTGGTTTGTGGTGAATTTCAAAAAGTGATTCAGAAGTATCATAATTCTTCTTGTTCTCTTTCGCTTCCGTTTCTACATCGTCTTCCCTTTCCTTGACTCCTCCTGTATGTGGCATGACTCTCAGCAGTCAAGGTAGGTAACCAAAAAGCCAACCTAAGTCACATTTTCAGGACTAGTCAACATCGTAGGCCTTTCAAACAGAAAATCGTCAAATGAAACTGTTATGGTTTGTGCCTAGATGTCTCCCCAAAGCCTCATGAGGTCATAGATAGGGCTTTTTCAGAGGTGGCTGAATATAGCGTGTGTGATGCTGGGATTAAGGGCGTGTGATTACAAAATCAATCCACTGATTGGTTTGGCATACTTTAATCCTCACAGCCTGGATAAAATATAAGGATTGAAAGAGGCCTGCCTACTCCTTTGCTTACCCTCTTGTTTACCTTGCTGCCTTCTGCCTGCCTGCCACCCTGCCTTGTATCCAGCTGATAGTGGACTGAAACCTCTACAAACTGTGAGCCAAATAAATCTTTCTTCCCTTAACTTTGGGTGTTGAGTATTTTGTCTCAGCAACAAGAGGAAAGTAACTAAGATAGAATTTGGTATCGAGAGTGGGGTCATTGCTGTGACTATACTTGACCATGTGGTACAGAAGCCTTTGGAGTTGGCTTGTGGGAAGGGGAAGAATTAGGAAAAACTTAGAAATGTCACCTGAAAGAGAAGCCCCAGAAAGACTTTGTTGGTACATAGCAGGAGATTCTGGTCAGAGCTCAGAAGACAAGAATGCTGACAGAGAAGTTGCTGGTACAGATAAAGCTCAGGAGGCTTCTGCTGGGAAGAAGGACCACGTTGGCTGTTGGACTCCAGACTGTGTGTGTTACAGCCTGGCAGAAAGTTTGTCTGCATTTTGCTCATGTTCAGAGACTTTGCCGGAGACTGAGATCAAGGGCGGCGGACTAATTAATCTTGCAAAAGAAATTTCAAGGCAGTCTGATGTTGAGGCAGTGATATGGCTATTGTTGAGGGCTTTTAGCCAGATTTATGCTGAGAATCAAGAGCAAAGAGCCCAGCAGAAGGCTTCAAAATGTTGTGAGTTTAGCCAGAAAGGAAGCTTCAGTAAAGTTGTAGCCTGCAAAGATGGAACACAGGGGGAAATTGGTTGCTGAAAAGACTAGCGAGAAAAAGCCAAGTATTTCAGAAGAAGACAAGAGAAAAGATGGCCTGAGGACATCACAAGAACCAGCACAACTCCAGGCTTTGCAGCCTCAGAGATGGAAAGAAGACTTTGCTTTGAGAAGAAAACCCTAGAGCTCCATGTTCCAGAATGGCGGCAGCCTAGGGAAGTTGTTCCTTGGGATTTGGTTCAGCATACTCAACGATCCAGGTGCACAACCTCTACAGGCAAGAGTGAAGGAAGTTTAGCTTCTGCTCTAGCTGGTGACAGACCCTGGTGTCATCCTCGTGGCCCTGGCTTTAGGTTCATGCAGAATGCAAGAGTTGTGGGGTCAGGAAGGCTTCCACCCAGATTTCGAGGAAGACCTGGGAGGCCAGGCAGTGTGCCCCTGACAGGGCAGTGTGTGAAGCTGTGAGCATGAAGCCGAAGGTGCACTGGAGACCCCACAAGTTTGGAGAAGCTAGGACCTTGGATCACCTGAAGAAAACTGCAAGGAGGGAGCAGAGCCAACCCAAGAGAGAAGCCATGACAGCTACCACCAGGAGTGCTGTAGGGGCAGAGCCACCCAAGCCCCTTGGAGTTCAGACTTTACCACAGATCACCTCTCATACTGCACATGGAAATACAGGGCTTAATGTTTGCCCTGCTGAATTTCAGAATTGCTTTGGTCTCATTCCTTTTTATACCTTTCAGAATGGAAATGTTTATTTTGTGCCATTGTATGTTGGAGCCATTTAACATTCTTTTCATCTGTACAGGGGCTTGCAGCTAAGATTTTGTCTTAAATCTCAGAGGAAATTTTGGATTTGGACTTTTCAGCAATGCTGAAACTGTTAGGACTTAGGTAACGCTTAGAGATGGACTAAGTGGCTTTTACATAAAGGGATGTGCATGAGTCTTTGGGGGTCCAGGGGCAGAATGCTATGGTTTGTGTGTAGATGTCCCCCCAAAGCCTCATGAGGTCATAGGTGGGGCTTTTTCAGAGGTGGCTGAATCTAGAGTGTGTGATGCTGGGATTAAGGGCACGTGATTACTAAATCAGTCTACTGATTGGTTTGGCACCATCCTAATCTTGGCAGCCTGGATAAGATATAAGGGATAGAAAGAGGCTTGCCTATCCCTTTGCTTACCCCCTTGTTTACCTGCTGCCTTCTACCTGTCTGCCATGCCACCCCGCCTTGGATCCAGCTGATTGTGGACTAAAACCTCTATAAACTGTGAGCTAAAAAACCTTTCTTCACTTAGCTTCAGGTGTCAGGTATTTTGTCTCAGCAACAAGAGAAAACTAACACAGAAACCACTGGGGAAAAAGTTTAATTACATATGTAATTAGAATCTAGTTTCTCAGAAAGTAAGGGGAAGATAGAAATGAAAATTATTCATTTGTACTTTTTTAATTGTGTTTTATTTGGGACATTCTAATACTCCTAAATTTATTTTTCAAAATCCAACATGAATACCATTATTTCATTTTAAAAAAATCACCATTCTTCATTCTTTAATAACTACCAGCAATTCTCCAGATTCTTTTGCAAATTTTACACATTTATGTCTACCCACTCTTTGTCTCTGTGATCTTGTTTTCATTAGAAAGCTTTTGCTGGGTATTTTTGAGTGTACCAGGCGTGGTGCTACCAGTAGGTACTAAACATGTAAAAACAAACATGACACCATCCTTTCTGTACAAAGCTCAGAGTCCAGCAGGAGTATTAGTCAGCTATATAAATGGTGACAGTAAGCTAGGAGATAAGCCAGATCTGACCTAGATACTGAATACCACAAAAATCACAGGGAAAGACATAAGGAGTACTGCCTACGAGAATGTGTATAATGCTCACACAAAAAAGCTGATGCCTGACTTTGACCTTGAAGGAGAAGCAGATTACCAGGCAACACTGCTATGGTTTGGAGAAGTGTCCCTCGAAGCCCACATTATAAAAGAAAGACTCGATCCCAGAAAGGAACTACTGGGAGGTGGTGAACCATTTAAGAGGTGGGCCGAGTGGGAGGTCTTAGGTCATCGGGAGTGTGCCCTTGAAGGAGACAACAGGATCAGCCCCTTGAACTTTCTCTTTTCTACTTCCCAGCATGGAGCGAGTGGTCTTTCTGTGCCATGTGCTCCCGCTGTGATGCACTGTCTCATCACAAACAAGTCCAAAACCAACAGGGTCAACTGATCATGGACTGGAACCTCTGAAACCATGATCAAAAAAATAAATTAATAAAAGAAACAATTTGTTTATCTTGGGAACTTATTGTAGTGGCTGAAATCTAATTAGTACGAACATGGAAAAGGCAAGAGGAATCCAGGCCCAGATGATGTACACAGAGAGATCTAGAAAAGGGTATGGACAATTTCGAGTGGAGAACCCAAGACTGGCTGTGCTGAGGGTACGACCGGGGGCTTGAGGTGAAATTAGCCAATGCCATGTCTCTTTCGTACAGTGTAAGACCCATGGGGCAGATGAAAGAGCTCAGCTGTGTCCAGTAGAGACCACTGAGGCAGCAACATGTCAGGGGAGAGCTGGAGCAGAGAGGTGGAAGGGTAGAGGGGCCTGTCAAAAGTAGACTGCAAAGGTCTTGGAAGAAAGGTGTGGCCTAGATGGAGCCTGGCATGGAATGAAAAGGATGCTGCTCCTGAGCACCAGAAGGATGCTAGCATAGAACACCATAATCTCAGGATTCCAACACGGTCTCCAGAGTCTCAGTACACCTGGATGGGAGCTCTTATTTTCACTTCACACCCAATACACACAGACACTTCTTACCCCTTTACTTCTTTCCTTTCTCCAGAAGGACAGGGTACGTGATCTCTTCAACCTCTCAGTGGAAACTAGTAGACAGTCTGGCACAAAATAAGTGTTCATTAAATGTCTAGTAAGTAATGTCATTGATCCCTAGAGACTCCTAATACAATGTCGTCCAAGACAATTTGCCCAACAATTGTACATCTTGGACAGAAGGATGGACCTATTCCCTAGAACCAATCGTGTACAAAAATGCTAGGTTTTTGTTGTCAAATATGCAAGTTTCAAATATCAGCTCTCTGTAACTTTAGGCAGCTCTCTTAACATCTCTGGACTTCAGCGCCTTTATTTGGAAAATGCAGCCAACAATACTCGTCTTGAGGACTTGTTCTGAGGATTGAAATTGTCTGGCTAAATGCTTGGCTTTGTGCACCTTCTTCCACAGTACCTGTACTGCCTAAGCTGATCCCTTTCACCTGTGCTAATTCTCTCTTGTAGATGTCGTATGTGCCTTCCTCAAAGAGTCCAGCCCAGTGCACAGGCCGGCACGTTAGAGGTGTCCAAGAAATAGGAGTGATTATGCCTGTTCAAAGCCACCGAGAGAAGCTGATAAAGGACTGGAGACTTACAAGTATGGCAGGTACACGGCAAGGCCAGCATCTACCAGAATTATTGCCAAGATACCTGCCAGCTCCAACCACACTCTGAACGCAGGATCCTTTCTCAGACTGAGGCCCTCTGCAGCCTCCCCTTCCCCACTGCAAAGGGGAGGAGGAGCAGGCCCTGGCCTTGCAGAACTGCTGGTTCTCTCTGGGGCTGAGTCACGCTGACGACATCAACCAGTACAATTTGTGCCTGTGTCATTAAAGTGCAGAGGTCTGCAGGCGCCACAAAAGCCAGTCCTGCTTTTTTATCCTCCTTGCTACAAAGACCAGAATCACACACATAGAGCAGAAATGTAAACACACTCCCCAGCCACTATTTGCTTTCAAATTGGCCAATGCTTCCTGCCCCACCCCCATTCCCCCTTCCACCCAGCCTCAGAGACCAGAAACACGGATGAGTGAAATCTTCAATAGTTACTGATTCACAGAGAAGCTTTGAGCTTGAGTCCCAGGATTTGTTAGATTATTTGTAGGAGTTTTACTGAGAACATGAACAACTCCGCATGATTTTTGGAAGGTATAGAAATGTTAGCACCATGAAATGGAAAATGACTAAACCTAGAAATGCAATGAATAAAATAATGGACGCAATCTTAATGATAAATAATATGAAAATAATTAAGTAAAATTGTAAAACATCTCATACAATGTATACAACCACTCAAACTGTTAGTTGAACAACATCAGAAAGTTTATAAAGTATAATATATAAACACAAAGATTAGAAAACTGCACATAGCATGGTTTCAATTACCAAATATATGTAAAATATATCTAAAAGCCAATGGGGGAATTTGTAGGGGTTTCTAGCAATTATTATTTTATTATATAAGTAAAAATAATATATATTGTACACTGTGTGTGTATATATATACACATATATATATATCTCCACATTTATACAATAAATGTCCAAAGTCATTTATATTTAAAAATATTTTTTTAAATAAGGTAGCATAACTAATGTTTAGGCACCTGTAGCTTTAAATGGGTCACATAAGGTAGATAAATTCAGCAGGAACATAGGTAATATGCATTTATTCTTTATAAAGTTCCCCTCATTCCCATAAACATGAACTGCTTAAAGCCTGGGGAAAATGCTGAGGCCAGGCCTGTCTTAATTGCCAGTTTTCTGGAGAACAGTGTTAGATGGGAAGAAAAAATCTTTTATAAGAACCTAGATTACGAGTTAGGACATCAGAATGTTAATACCAGCTCTACACCAAATGGCTGTAGAACCTGAGTAACTTATTGCTCCTTTCTGGTTTTCCATTATTTCATTTGTAAAATGAGGGGAAATCATCTCATCATTCATTCATTTGTTCATGTATTCAGAAACTATTTCTCAAGGGGCTACAACTGTAGACATTGGGAGCAAAGCAGTGGACAAAACTCTTGCCCTCGGGGAACTTGCATTCTTGGGGAGGAAGACAAACCACAGATGCTAACCAAATAGCATCAGTACCATGGAGGACTTGGAGGCAGGGATCAGGAAACAGAGCAGGCTGCCTGTCTCAGAGGAGCTGATCTGTATGGAAGTCACTTGTGAAGCACAGGGGAAGCCCTGCCCAGGGACCAGGGAATGGGTGTCCCAGGCAGCTGGACAGCTCACGCAAACCTGAAAGTAAATTCTTCTCTGCTTCAGTTTAACCAGTCTAAGGAAGAGACAGGCGGTGGACTCAAAATGCTCCCAGGGCGCTGCAGATCGAAAGTCCAAGGCCTTCACACACAGAGGCCTTCACAGGAACCTCGCAGCCCTGCTGCTAGTCTTTGAAGGGCCGCTGAGCAACTATTAGCTGATCCCACTTAACAAACAATGACACGGTCACCCTGCATGTTTGTGCTCCAGCAGGTGATGATTTTCTCTCCACTGACTCCAGTCAAGGACTTTCTGCTTCCCGATTTCAGGATCCAGGTGACACTGGGCACAGGGCTTCACTTGGGGAGTGGAGCAGGTCACGTGGCAGTAGGCGACATGATCTGTACTCAGCTGGGATTTCCAAGAGCCTGCTTTTCCTCCTGGGCATCAGGCACACGGGTAGTTTGCACGCTGCCCAATGTGGGATGAGTCATCCATTCCCAAACCCCTGGGAAAGGAATCCATTGTTTAGCTTTTTCTAATATGTTTTGCTAACCCCTGCAGAGGTAGCTATAGTTCAGAAAGATAAACTGGGATGGAGATGAGGGCAAAAAAGAAGCAATTACTGTCATCCGTAATTATAAGCCTTATCGTTTATTGCGCGCTAATAGTTGCATTTCCAAGCAGATGTTATTAATTAGTGAAATAACAAGGCAATTTGCATTCATCCCCATTCAGAGAAGAATTAAAACTACTTCAGCCAACCCCACATAGGTAATTCAGCCCCATTACATTTCGTTTTTTTAATGAATGGGGAAACCAAGGCAGGGTTATTTAATGGATCATGCAAAGAAGTAAAGCAAAAGAAGCTTTAGTCAAAGCTTCTAGAAATCAAATTGGCATCATGAAAGCATGTTAGGTCAAAAAGAGGAGACAATGACAGGGAGGCAGGGAGATTAGATGAACCTAATCCACCCTCATCACTGACACGATCATGTACCGTTATCATTGGCATCTGACCTGAACCCTGTGAGTTTCTCAGTCCATAAAATGGGACTGTCAATCCCTTCTTGATGTGATGTTCTGCAGAATAAATGAGGAACCTAAGTACCTGCAAAGTAGATGTGGCTCGTAATATTCATGGGTACTACCCAGAGCCCAGGAGATTGCCATTCCAGGGGGAGGATGAGGAGGAGGATGACCTAGAATGCAGGAGGCTGGAAGTTCCAGAAGAACTTTTATCCAGAGAAGCTGAGCATATAGTCAGAAGGAAACTGAAATCATCTGAAGGAAAATGTCAAAAGTCTGGTTGGGTTGCCCTTCTGAGGCCCAAGGAGGATCTTAACAGTTTTCTTTTCCTTTAACAGGACACGGCCCGGGAGAGCTTAGAACAGAGTGGGCTGTGCATTCAAGCATCGCTGACTTGGTTCTGGAATGAAGGAGATTTGTGAGAGCTTACTTTTACCTGAGCTGGCTTTGTGTGACAGGGAAGTCCCCATGGCTTGAAGAATCTGTTCTGCAAGCTTGGAACTTGTGGCATGTGTGTCTCACAAGTACCTCTGTCTACTTTTGCACATCATCAAGAAACTGTGTGTGTTGGATGAACAGAAGTCGCCAGGAGTGTTTGTCCATGTTAGTTTATTTTTGTTTTGATTTTTCAAACAAGAGTCAACCAGAATGAAACAAAAGAGCAAATATTAATTCTGCTATCTTAGCAATCTGATGCACCACTTGTAAAGGCTCTTTACTTTTTGGACTTCAAGAAACAGAAGCTGAGAGAGGTTTAGTTGCCTTACATAGCTTCCAAAATGTAGACAGTCTAACCAGAATACTGAACCAAGGCTTCCCTGCCAAGCATGCTATTCTTACCCACACTGCAAGGTTCCTCCTGAACGTGCCTTTCTGTGTCTCAGTCGACTCTGCAGAAGGTAGAATGATGGATAGTACTGAGTCTTAAATTCAGGCCACCCAGGGTTCTCAAGGAGGCTGGAGAGAGAGAAATGAAAGGCAATGGGCATATCCAAAAGCGTTGTGGGCTTTGCACTCACAGATCTAGCTATATCTCAGATCACTCATCTTCACTGAGCATCAATTTCCTTGTTTGTTAAATGTGGATAGTGGAGACTAACTTACTAATTGGTTTGAGCATCAGATTTTTTTTTTTGAGCATCAGATTTTAAAGGAAAATCATACCTGAAAGTGTCTGATATAGAGAAAATCATCCTAGAAACTTTTCCTGTTCTTTCTCTTTTCTACATCTACTTCTTCTCCTAGGTAATGTTATTGGTATTCTCCTGTCATTATTCAACGGCAAGAAAATTGTCTCTCTTGCCATCTAGGTCTTCATAACACAAATCCAATTTGATTCTCTATTGGGTTCTGCAGGGATGAAAAGAATACAAGAATAAAGAGTGGGGCTGGGGATTTAGCTCAGTGATTAGAGTGCTTGCCTTGCAAGCACAACACAAGGCCCTGAGTTCGATCCCCAGCACCACAAAAAAACAAAACAAAACAAAACAAAAAGAATAAAGAGTGAATGGAGGCTGTACAGTGAAAAGCTCAGTGTCTTTCCCTCTTTACCAATCACAGTAGAAATCATGGAAGGACTCTGCTTCCCCACCTGCTGCTTACCGTGGACCAAAATATTCCATTCTATTGCCTTGAATTACTGGTGATAAGGAGGGAGTGCTGGTTAAATATTATCTAGCTAGCAATCCCCGTATTTGTATAGGAGACCTGTTATCCCAAGGCTTTGCTTTACCCTGCAAAGATCTCGTCATCTAAAAGACATATCCAGCACCGCCAGGAGCCAAGTTTCTCTAGAGCCTCAGTTTCCGAATGACACAAGTCCTTCCGGCTGTCTTTCTCAGTCTGTTATTCAGCCTCTTGGGGAACAGTGTGTAAAAACCAGAAGAGAAAGTTATTTTTCCTCTGAGATCAGGGACAAGGAAGTTTGAGGCCTTCAGCCAGAGACCTGAGGTCCGTGATTCGATGGTGATCCTCATGGTCATTGCGAGGTTGAGTCTCTTGATACGCACCGCTGGCTCTCAGTTTGTACGTCTTAACCAGTTTAGTCTAAACCCAAGTACTCATCAGGATGTATTAAATACAGGTAACACAAGAGCCAATGAAGAATAGTATAAATAAAAGACAATGTTTTTCATCTCACCTAAGAGATCGATGAGAGTACAATGCTTCCAGCGTGCTTACCACACGTTGGGATCCTGCCATCTTCAGCCTGCCAGCTTCCACCTCCACATCTTTGTCTTAATGAGCTAAAGAGCTCGAGGTGGCCACAGGTATCACATCCTTATATAATAATGTGTTCATACAGAAAAAGGGAATGAATGCCACTCTTCGAGTTCCCTTTATCACTGTAAGGAAAGTGTCCCAAGAAGCCCCTGGAGGACCTCCCTCTGTCTCACTGACCATACGCCCAATGTTGAGCCCTGCTCAGTCCAGGGAACAATGACCACAGCTGGCTCACATTGGCTGTCACGTGTATGTCCACACACACACACACACACACACACACACACACACACCACTCCATGGTTGGGTATGAGAAGGAAACTAGGCTGCCTTAAGGCTGACTAACGTGCCACTTTAGGGCTCCCTTAGCAAGGAAAACGAGGAAAAGCACCTATCAGGTAGGCACCTGTTACCTGCCCTGTTTTACAAATGGAGACGCAGCGGTTCAGAGTAGTCATTAATTTATATTAGGTAGGGTAGATTAACCACAGTGACGAAGGATTTTAAAATATCAGCCCCCCCAGTATAATCAGCTTTTTTTTTTTCACTGATGCCCCAGCATAAAGACCCTGGGTCACGGCAGCATGTGCTCATCCAGGGACTGCAGCACCATGTTTCAGTGGATCTCTTTCCTAATGACCTCAGAGTCCTTCATCCAGCTGCGAATAGAGACAAAGGAAGAGGCTGGTGCACAGGAAATTGCAGGCCAGGCCTGAAAGTGGCACAGCTCCCTCAACTCACGCCCCACAGACCAGATAGCTCAGTGCTGTCACACTAAGCTGTCAGGGAGGCTGGGTGCCTAGTGGACATGGAGGAAGGTTGGTCAGCACTCCTACGGTCACGGATTTTGTGCCCAGCTGCCATGCTATGCCAAGTAGGTTTAAGTACACGGCAGGCGCGCACCGCCACTGCTCCTGATGACCCCCTTCCCTGTGTGGCTCTGCCAGTTCCAAGTTCATTTAAATTTCCTGTTGCAGCATTGCCTGCTGCGACCCTCAGTAGTCTGACACCTGCTCCAGTGAACATCCCCTCCCTTTTCTTTTGAAACACATTCCCGAGCTTACCTCAGGTCTCCATTTCTTTGGATTCTCCGTGACAGTAAATTTCACTGGCTCCTTGTTTTAGCAACACCCTCTTTGCACCATTCTGAGACATTATTCACTGCAACCTTTCTATTAACCAATTCTCTGTCTTGACCGGCTTCTTTTTGTCTCTTCTCACACTCTTCTCTCCATGGGAAAGACTGTCCAAGATGGTGGCTCCACTCGGACTTCTGTGTTAACTTTCTTACGTTCACATAATACTCCAAGTTTCTTGCCTGGCCATAGGCTGCAATTCAACCGTTAATATTTTTGCTATGACAGTTGTCATTTATATTCACACTACTATTATTATTGCTTCTGCAAAGTAATAATACAAAATCAAATCCCATTAGGTGGTAGGATGGAGACACAAAACTACATGGTCTCACTCCAGTGCTGCTGTCCCGTAAGTGAATTACCTCTGCAAAGGGCAAGACTCAAATAGTCTCTGGTTCCATGTTCCCTGAGTCAGGCAAGGAGTTAAACAGCCAGTGAACATAAACACGTGCTCCATTTAAACTCATCACACCCGAAAGCAAGCAGATCTTCTTCTGCCAAAAAGCTACTGTCTCTCAAGTTCTTCCTATTTTTACTATTTTTTGCAATTACTCATCTCCAAATTGTTCTTTGTTCACTTAGCGTCTTCCTTATACCGCCCGAAAAACAGCAACTGCTAAAATTTATCTAACAGTAATCATGTCTCAGTTGGTGCTTTATTCTACTCTCACACATGAGGTATGTCCCACAGTGATCCCCGCTTTATAGACTGCAGACAGAGTGCGAACCTGCAGTCTCACTTTGCCACCACATTCCCATCCTTTAAGTACTGTGCCGCTAGCGTGCATTCCTTCTGCAGAGACTCCAGGCTATATTTGTTTCTTCCTCAGTCCCGGTGCCAAGCCCCAAGAATAGATTCTCAACTATGTGGTTACAGAAACACATACCTCTTAGGCTATAACTAGCCCCCGCCACAGAGTGAAATTAATTTTTTAACTGTTAGTAGCTAAATATTTTATATTTCTTTAGTTTTATCACATCTACCTTGATCTTGTCCACTACTATTGTCTTCCAAAATCCTTACTCTTTGAACTTTTCAAGTCAGAAGACTCCTTGTGTCTATCTAGGTCATGTTTATCATTTTCCTCATGACTTAAACATTGTGAGGAGTATCAAGTGGCACTGGCAAAGCATTTTGCACATTGAACTGTGAGAAAGATGTTCCAGATTAGTGGGGCACCATCTGCACAGATTATTCTTATTGCTTCAGTAATTGCTTTCCACTCCATTGGCTCAGGAGAGGCACTGGTCAATGTTCATGGGAAGTAATGGGATAGGTTAAAAGAATACAGACTTTGGGGGGGTTATTCATTCTTCCAACTACCATCAGTACCTGCTCTGTGCTCCACTCACTCACAGTACCTTGAAAGGACGCCATGAGAGTTAAATAAGGTACGAATCAAGTCTTTAGTACAGTGCCTAGCTGTGCCATTAAGCAATACATGTGTAAGTCCACGTCTTCATTTCCCCTTGAACAGGTGAACTCATTTCCACAGTCACTTTTCTTACAACGTTGTTAATAAGAAACAGCATCATCTCCTGGTACTTTGCACTGCTGTTTCCCAGAATCCGTCTCTAGGTACGTGAACTGAGGGCCATACCCAGTCACTTCTGGTCTTGTGTGGATCTTGCCAAATGTTGATTTCATCACACCTACCAGCTCTGCATTACCCTTTTCACTCAACACTGATTCAATAAATATTTATCCAGTACCTCCCATGTGCCCAGCACTGGGCTGGGTTCTATGCATACAACAGTAAGCAAGAAAGAAATGACACCTAAAAGAAACAAGTAACAAAAGTGAAAAGGGATAAATTTAGGACGTACAGGTACTGCAGAAGAACATGTTCAAAGCAAAGCACAATATACGTGGAACACAATATTCATCTCACCCCTTTTCCTTATGCCTTGTTAACCTGCCCATCTTAGGATGGTATTGGTTATAATCACAGAAAATATTAAACAAAACTCTGAGTGACTTAAGTAGTATCAGATATGTCTTTTTTGTGGAGGAAAGGTATTCATATGACTAAAAAGTCCAAGGATAACTGATTTTAGGAGAAGCTTCCATCTGGTAACTCAAGATAGGACCAACAATTGCTTTCTCTCATTTTTCAGATTCATCGAATTCATCTCTACCAAGCGTCTTTCCTACTGATCCCAAAATGATTGCCATGGGCTGCCGAGAATCTGTGCTTCCTGGTTTGTGGACAGCTACTGAGAGTACTTCGAAAGAGAAGTCCAGACTTCTATATACTCTAATAGTTAGTCCTGCAGCTATTCTGTAGGTAGGTAGAGATACGGATGTTGACTAGTTACAACTGAACCACAGAACCCACCTCTGTATCCAAAGGTGAGTCAGCTCTTCTAAAGTACATGTTCTGCCTCAGAGAAGATCATGTGAAGGCATTATACGCACTCCTCAGACTTATAATTATTGAAAAATTGCTGGACAAACTGGGCTTCAGTCTAAACTTTCACTAACAACAAATAAAGGCTGCCATTTCTCCATTCTTACCAGCACTTCATATTTCTTTGAACTCACTAATGTGATCCTTGAAATATTTGAAGTGCAATCTTAGTATTTATGGGTCATTCTTGCTCTTTTGTCATAAATTGCTATTTTAAATGCTTTGCCTGTTCTATAATCAGGTTACTTTTCAGCTGTGTCTTTTACAATCCATCTTTATCTTCATCGCTTTTTTATTAATAATTTTTATCAATCTGTCTGTCCTCTTTTATGTTGCTGTATTTTTCATAGAGATGTTTTGAATTTCATGGTATTTAAAGTTGCTTTCCTTTATGGTTTGGTCTTTGGGGGCCTCAACGAAAAGTGCCTTTTCTAGCCAAAGGTAATGAAAGCAATCTGCTACATTTTCATCTACACTTTTCAAAGTTTTGTTATACACCTCTAGGTCATTGAATCACCTGAAATTTGTTTGTGTGGATAATATAAGATAAAGATCTCATTTATTTACTTATCTATTACTCTTTGGTGGGTCAGCTTTTCTAGTACTATTTATTGGCTGGACCCTTCATTTCCAGTGGTTTTCAAGCACTAAGTTTCCATAAATGACTGTAGTTCTGAGTCAACATTCTATCCATTATTACTATTTTACACTTTATAGCATCCTTGCTTCTTCCATGCTTTTGTTTTCTTCCTCCCCCCACCCTTTTCCACATCAGCCAGGTTGTCTTTATTCCTACTGCTCCACTGCTTTTAAAGCTACAATTCCTACGTTCTGTTTTTCAGATTCATCTTCAGTGTCACTATATTTAACCTCGAGTTAACAGTGTCAGAGTTCATAATGGATTTGCCTGTACCCCTGGAAATACAAGCATTTTAGCACACTTAACATCTTTAACTGTGTTTCATCTTTCATGGTTTTGATAAATTAGTATTTTACTTTAACTCTGTTTGAAATTATGTCCCCTTTGGTAATCACCTTGCTGTTCCATGCACTGCACCTTGTTCAGAACCATGTACACACTTTCTGATTTATTTGCTCAGTATTGCTGCCTGCATTCTTCTTGTTCATCTTTCAGCATTTTGCAAATATGTATTATTTCCCTAATTTCCAGCATCCATTGCTAAGTCCATCTAGTTGCCCCATGCTCATAGGTAATCTGTCTTTTCCTTCTGCTTGCATTTACAATCATTTCTCTGTGTTTGGCAGTCTGTGTTTCTCCACCGTATGTCTCTAATTGAGGTTATATTTCTCCGTTTGTCTGTCTGTTTTTTGTTTTATCATCCGCAGAATTCGGTGTGCCTCTTTTTATTCTGAAGACTCATATAATTCTTCTAGTTGGAGAACTTGCTAAGTCACAATCTTTTAAGATGTTATTCTCTCTGCAGTCTCTTTATTCTTTTTCTGGATAACTTGCTATATACATGTTAAATGAACTTACCCTGTCCTCCATATCTCTCAACCTTTCTTTCACACTTTCTATGTCTTTATTTTTGCTGAACCATATTCTGTGTAATTTCTTCAGATACTCTTAATCATCTCCTCTTCTGTATCTAATTTTTGTGACCTCACAATTATATATTGTTCATTTTGAGACCTCCTCTCATGCTTTGTTTTCATAAAATGCACCAGTGCTTTTGCTCATAGTAATTTGTTCTTTAATTCTGGTTAATATGCTCTTATATTTCTCCTCAATAAAGTTCAGCATTTTAAAGGCTGTACAGCCCCTCTCAGATTGCCCTGTTGTATTGAGTTCTTGTTGTACCATCAGCTCACTGAGTTGTGGCTGCGGTTTGCCCTTCTGGAGTATCATTTCCTCAGGTGGTTTGTAATTGGTGATTGTGAACTCATCTTCAGTGGACCCTGTTTTTGTCAGTGTTGGGATCACTCAGGCCAAGTGGTAAACTTTGTATTTTCTTCCCTGTGATATCCAGGATTTTTTAATATGCCTATAACCAGTTTTTATATCAGCAATTCGGCCATTAACCATAAGAGCTTGTGCCTGCATCGAGTATTCATATATAAATTGCTGTGATGTAATCTCATGAGAAGTCTGAGTTTCTTAAGTTTGGTAATTTGGAGACATATCTTTCTTCTTAGCTTGTCTATGCACATTTCAAAAGTGTTTAACAGCATGTATGTAGTTACATGTTTGTGATGTGAGCATACCCTGCTATGCTTAGTTTTTCATGTCATTAAGTTAAAATCCAAAGTATATTTCTCTTACTCAATTATTTCTGCACCTATATATTTTGCTCAGAAGACTGTGAATGCCTTATACATGGGCTTTTTCGTTAATTTAACATTAACTGCAGATGTTGGAAAGTTTTCTGTATCTTTCAATTAGGAATACAAGCTAGCAAAACCATTCTGTGTTCCAGTTTTCTAATCTAAAAATGGTAGAAGTTTTAAGCAAATGAAATAAAATTAATAATGAAAAATATCCCAGCATGATGTCTGATTTATAGCAAAATGAAAAGAACTTTAAAAAGAGAAAAAATTTCAGTAAATGCTAATTAGCATTGACTGTTGGGAAATTTGCTAAGTAAGTATGTGTACTGAGAAATGAAAGAGCCTTAGCAACTCACATTTTAGGAGCTTTGCCCCTCAGATTCTGGAGAAGAGCATTTCTCGCTGTGGAAGCCAAGTTGCACTTCCTGGCTTCCCCCTACATCTTTAGAGAGAAGCCACTTTCTTAAACCCTCTTGTTTGTCAGTGCACTAGAATCACGCAATTACCTGCCACCCTCTCTGGTAATACTGCGAGGCCCACGTGGTATGCCATGCACGTAATCGCAATATCATCTTTCCAACATCAGGAGAAAATGAGCAACTTGGGTTAACAGGTCTCAGCGTAAAGAACTGAACAAGGAAAGCAGGTTAATACCCAACTCACAGCAAAGACTTGAAGGAGGCATCTGAAAAACCACTTCCCATTGCATGTGTGTGGTACTCAGGTCACACTTTACGTGCTACTGGCTCATCGGATGTTTCCATGCCGTGGGCCTCACCCTGCTTAAATTTAAAGTCACTTTAAAGTCGTGCTTTAAAGTTGTCTCTTCTTGAAAGAGAGCAGGAAATCAAGGTTGCGTCTCACAAAACTTGCCTTGTTTGGGAAACGGAAATAAGGGGAGGCGAGCAGAGGTGAGGGAAGTTTGAGTTTGGACCAAGCCTGTGGGTTTCCCCTCTTGTCCTCTCCCACGGCGATTTAGCCAGCCTCTCCATGTGACCTGCATCTCAAGACCTGAGAGACAGCCGGATGCACGGTGAGGAAGGTGGAAGAGATTGGAAGGAGACACAGTAAACATCCTCCCCTCTCCGTACTGTGCTGGTATGGAGGTCGACTTTCTGTGATGCTTCAAAAATGCAAAATAAAGCCATCAATTATTCAGCAATCATTTACTGAACACTCTCTGCCAGTATAAGTGAATAATATATGTCCAGTGTGTAAAGTGTTTGTTTTTATTATCTCACTTAACTTTCACAATAATTCAAGGATCGTATTAGCTTATTTCCTTATAACTATACTGTGTTCCTTCTCAGGGGCCAAAAGGCAGAATTTTGCTCAACTTGAAGGCATCATGATTTGATTGAGAAACAATTTGGCTTTGTGGCAAAGATAAACGTAGCACAGATAAACCTAGGTTTTTTTTTTTTTCCCAGCTCCACCGCACATTAGTTTTGTTACCACAATCGACGTAACTTAGATTCTCCTAGACTTAATCTGCTGATAAATAAAATGAGGGTAATAATAACTACCTTATAGGATACTTACAAAATTAAAATGAGAAATGTTTAGGTAAACTATATTATGAGTTAAAATTTATTGAGCACTTTTGTTGTACCAGAGATGTGTTAACGATTTTATAAACATCTTATTTAATTCTCACACACTCTCTCTAAAATACAAAACGTTGTGATTCCTTTTAAAGAAATTAAGGTTCATAAAAATTAGAGGTTTTCTGCCAAGGCCATAAATGACTAAGTGCCATAGTTGACATTCCGAGCCCTCCTATGTTGCTCCATTGTGGCCATATCCACTCTCCTTTAAAGGATTTGGAAATCCTGAAAAATAGTGGAAATACCATTTTTTGAGGTTTTGTACAAGTACTTTCCGCATTATAAAGAAAGTTAAATGTGATAGTTTCTAAAGACCCTTCCAATTCCAAGTCTTGTTTACACAAAGCACATTTTCTAAAATATTACGTAAGAAACAAGCACATTTTGGCCAGATTTGGTTGGGCAGGAACTGTGAACCAGATTTCCTGAACTGCCGGTGACAATTACTCTTGCTCAGTCTTCATAAGGAAGATCTCTTGGTCAAGTCTTTCTTAGACTTTTGTTCTTTGAATTTGTTTGTATGACCTCCTTGTCCCATTTCCTGACCCACCACTTATCTATGCTCCGCTTTTAGGCACAGTGTGGGCTCTTCTCAGAATCACCACCATGCTCAACAGTTAGTGCCTAAGTTTTTCTCAGACAGAGTCCACTCTGGCTTTGGCTCTTGCTTCTTCCCAAACACCATTCCTGAGTCACAGCGAATCTGGTCTCACTCAGTGTTATTTCTTGTCTATCCAGCAGCCCCAAATCATTTGGAGGGGCTAACAACCAATGATACAGAGTTACCTCAACCCCGCCACCCCTTAGGAAATACATCACAGGAAACCAGGTCAACACAGAGGAGTCTCCTTAGAAGTCTGCAGCTTCCCCTCCTGGTGTGTACACCTGGAAGCCTGGCCTATCTTATAGGTGCCCACTTGATTTTTCTTTCAGATGGGATTTGACTTCAGGAAAAACAAAGGTCTTTAGTTATAAGTAAATGATACAAAAAAAAACTGTACGACACATTGCCCCTCTCCTCACACAAGGGGGACTCTGTGCTAAGAGCTGGAAGGAACACTGGAAACGCTCTATTCAAACATTTCAGTTGTAGAAGCTGAGGTCATGGAAGAGAGTAACCCTTCATTTCTCTGGCCTACACATTTGCATGCAAGACACACATACAACACATCACACATGCATGCTCAAATGGTTTTATTCCTCTCTCTCACACACATGCATACACAGACACATGCACAGACACACACTAGCTGAATTATACTACTATCTCTAAGAATTCATTCGATTAAGTAAATCTGAAGTATTAAAACAAGACAATTTCCTGGAGGATTAAACATTTATTGGATGCACAGTCTTAAGAGAGCTTATGATGTGGAAAGGAGGGAGACTCCAACTGGTTTGAGTGGACCTTCCCATTCATTCACTGTGCGACTGTAGGTGATTTAAGTGAAAACTCTGGGTCTCATTTGTCTCTTCCAAAGGAGCATGACCTCTTCCCTCCAGGTCTGTTGAGAGGATTAAAGGAGGCTCTAGAGGCAATCGTGCTTATGCTCTGGATGGCACATAGGAGGATATTCAATAGGCTTATCTTCCTGAGCACAGTGCGCTTGGGAATGGTGAGAGATGGGGTTTGGGTGAGGGCCGCAGAGAGAGGAATTGGAGCAAACAGGCAGACACTGAGAAAGCCCCAACACAGACCTGTATTTGGACTAACCACACCCAGCTGCACAGCAGTTTAAAAGACAGAGAAGGAACAACACGACTGGTTGACCTCTGAGTGACGGTGATGTCTCCAGAATCACAGAGCAGCAGCCTCTGTGAGAGTGAAGGTGTCCCTCGGGCGGACTGTAGCAGAGCCAGGCCCTCAGAGATACGGAGACATCCACACCATCTCCCAGGCTGAAGGAGAAGCACAAGGCCTATTTCTTCACGCGGAGCCTGGAATCCGAGACGGCCCTGGGGGAGGTCACTGGCAGTCTCAGCCAGAGTGATCCATGATACTGAGTTCCAGTAAAACCCACAGAATGTTCTGAACTTGTGACTAAGCCTGAGCTAAGTAAACAATCCCAACATCCACCTCAAGAAGGATGATGGCTATGTGTGGTGTGGCCTAGTAATCTCTTTTCTCAAAAGAATGAAAGCGCAGAGAGGCTCTACTTTGCAGTCTTCAGCATTTCTCTAACAATTACATATCCAGCCCTCGTTTCACACTAATCGTTGTGTCAGGAGCTCTGTGTGATAGGAAAGCTGATTACTGTGTTCTCTGAAGCCAGAGCCTGCTCAGGACCACCCTGGCCCTGGGCGGGGCCGACCAGATGGCGTCCTTGCCTGCTACTCCCTCAAGTCAGCCAGAGCAGCTTCCCCTTTATTGATTTGATTTTATTGGCCTTCCCCATATTTTACTGAAAATAAAAAAGTATAGAAAGTCCTGCTGTTTTTCAAGAGAGAAAAGGAAATAAAAAAGAATCTAGGGCAATGATGCTAAGCTAAAGGGATGATGGACATTTTGCTCATTGCTAAATTTAGGGGGTAACTTGTTGCCTATTGTGTGCCAGGCACTGTTTCCTATTAAAAATCTTTACATGACCTTAAAGTGACTACTGTGATTAGCCCCATTTTACAAAGGAGGGAACCAAGGTCCAGAGAATTTGAGTACGTTTGCTCAAGTCAGACAGCCAGCAAATAGCCCAGTAGTTACTCCGACCAGGAGCACTGGTGTTTGATCATGGTCTCGCATCTGCTATCCTGTGCTGCTTTCTCCACTTGGTCTCACATGGTGTTTGTGTCATCAAGTCCAGCCACCAGGATGCGTGCCCAGCTCCCCACCTCTACCTGTGGACTCTACCATTTTCAGCCTCTCTCAAATATTTCCCCCTCAGAAGGGATTTCCCTGATACTCTGTTGGAAATACTGCCTCCTCGGGTCAGCCTGTTTCTTCTTTGTTTTGTTTTATTTTCCTTTTTAGCATCTATCTAAACTGACAAAAGGTAGACACAAATCTGCTTATGGTCTTCCATCTGTGGATGCCCGGCTATCAGCTCCAGGTGATCCAGGGCTTCTGAAGTTGCCATTTTGCTGTCCATCCATGACAGTCAAACTGGAACAAGTCCTCATAGAAATAAATATGCAGCGGAGAACAAGAGATGAAGAGGCAGGAAGGGAATCTGGATTGGGAAAGACAGCACGGTACAGGGTGATAAGCCTGGAATGCAAAGTCAGTCCACATAAATTGGGACCACAGCTCTGCTCCCGATTAGCTCTGTGACCGTAAGCAAGTTTTTATTTCCTCGCTTGCAGTGGGGATGGTTACCTCAGATTCCCAATGCTCTTGCAAGGAGTAAATGAAGTAATGTGCAGCAGTAAATGTCTCTTTGTTGTTCGCTTGGTGGAGAGTTAGTTCTGCAAACATAGCTGAGCACATAGGAAGCACGCAATACATACATGATTGAGGACACAATTTTGGGTCATCGGTGCTGGTTTATCAACGGAAAGGCATGAGTGTTGTGGGAAAATCACTAAGAGAAAAGAAGAAGAGTAAGAAGACCAGCAACTGGATCCTGGTCTGCCATGTGATTAACTGCATGCCCTTGGACAAGTTGCCGCACCTCTTGGGTCTACTGGTTAAAAGGAGGTTGGACAAGATGATGCATAGATTTCCTTTTATCTCTGAAATCTGGAAAACTGAAAACAGCATCCCACAGTTGATCTGGTTTCCCTTGGATTTCTGATAGCAAATCATCAACCCTGATTGTTGTCAGGAAACTGGAAAGACCTATTATGTCTTTTATTTGCTTCCTAGTTTTCAATCCAGATAAATTCTTCATACATCTTGCATTAGAGAATAATGTTTGGTGGCTGGACTGAGGGCTGACCGTATTTACAATGGGCAGTTAATTCACTCTCTTATCTGGGTTTCTGACGGTCGTTCTGGATTGGTGAGCCTCTTAACTGGCTGGGTTGAAGGAATGCACTTGCCCTCAATGAATAGGAAAGGAGTAAGATGTATCGAGGTCGTCTTGGAGAGTTCAGTCCCAAATCCACCTTGGAAAGTTCAGTGGTTTTGTTCCTGTTCCATGGGAAGAGTCATTGTTTCTTTTTGACATGCTGATTTATTGGCAGAGGCTGTTGCCAAGGGTTTTGTTGGCTTGGAAAGTCACACTGGTGACCTGATGTGAAAGTTCTGTGTTCTTAACCAACATTTCCTTAGCTATCATTTCAAACCAACTGATAGTTTACGTCTGGCCTGTGTTCAAAAACCTACATAGCCACAGTGGCTTCCAAGAATTCAGAAAAGTAATCACAGGTGCATGGATTAGTGTACTATGGTCAGCGGGCTAGCAAATACATCTCACTCATAATGTATGGATTGGCTGTACACTCATTATAAGCCTCGAAAAATAAGGAATACACAATACTCTTTGGTTTCCCAAACGTTTTCACGTGTACCACTGGACACTCATAAAAGCAGTATAGAACTGGTATTACTACAACTCCCCATTTCATTTGAAGAAAGCAACTCTCAGAATGCCTTTAAGTCTTGCCTAATGACACAGATTAAAATCTGGATTTTCTGACAAACCCTCAATTCATGGTTGAAGGAGAGTGAGGAAATTGGAAAAGAACCAAGGCAGAAGGCCCTATGTAGAGCAAAACAAGAGGCGATGCCAATTGTAGCGTTCCCCCACCTTTCCCACCCCCACAGGGACAGAAAAATCCCTCGGAAAGGAGACATGATGTAGTAACCAGCTGCCCACCTGTGTAAGGGGCAGGAAAGTAATATCTGAGCTATGTCCTAGCCCTGTGGAAGTTCAACAAGTATGGTAGTGGGAAAGTAGGACTGGAATCACCTAGGCCTAGGGGTGGAAACTCACCTGTGCCACCCGAGAGCTAAGTGACTTACTGCAAACTATTTCTTCTCTTTGTGCCTCAGCCTACTCAGGGATGAGTAAGAATACACTCTCTATAAAGCCATCATAAGAATTAACTAATGCTTGTAAAGTGCTGAGCAGAAGCCTCAGAACAAAACAAGAGCTCCAGTTATGTGTGATTGTGAACAAAGCATGTCACCTCACCAGGCTTCAAGTAATGTATAAAAATAAGGTGACTGGATTATATGGTCACTAAATTGTATTATCTCTAAACTCTACTTGTGATTTATGACGGTAATCCATGGACTAGACAGAGATAGGACACGTTAGTGATGTACGTTAATCTGGAAGGCAGCTGAGTGTGTAGAAGGTGGCTGTGGTCATTCCATGTCATCGATAATAAGGACAATAATAGTAAAAACTACTTTTATCAGGGATCTGCTAAATTGTGTATTATCTCATTAATCCCCTACTGAAAAAAACTGAAAAATGGGCCATGTTATCTCATTCCGTAAAGGTAGGAAAATTAAAGCTCACACAGTTTAGGTCAGCGCTTTCAAAGCCACACGTGTTGTCAATGCTTCATTGAGACCCGCTCCATCTGATGCTGGGTTCCATGCCCTTTGCAGTACCCTGGATCTGTTATTTAAAATAAAGCTGTTTAATCTCTATCTGACCTTTGTTTTCCTTCTTCCGTGTCAGCTTTTATTTCTCTTTTCATCATTTTACCTAATAACTATATAATGTGTATTTTAAAATGTACCCTGTGCTGCACTGTGGGCTTTTGTATGCGATCTATTATTATCTACTTAAATCTATGTCTTTATTGCATAATTCAGCATTTTAATATTCACTTGGAAAAGTGTTTGGAGTCACTTCTCTGCAAAGGTGCTGTATTAAATTACATTCATTATTCTTGCTAAATGTAGACAAGTCACGGTTCAGGTGATCTAGAAAGTAAGTCCCATTATCCTCAGCACATTCCATCACATTCGCTATTCTGTGTGACATTTATCAACACAGCATTTAGACATTTTAAAGAAGGAAAAAAATCACTTTAAATTCCAAAGTATTTAACTAATGCTGAGCCAAATTTCTCAGGTGAAAAAGTCACTTCCTTGCTACAAGTTACACGTTGCCTTTACTCTTGAAACACAGTGCAAAGCATAAAAACACACGCTAAGAAGCAGCGTACGTGAGCTATAAAACCCGTCTGCCACAATTTATGTAGCAGCATGCTTACAGCCATGGCCACATTATTCATCACAACAAATGGCTCCCTGTGTACCAAGAGCCCAGGGGCTGTGTGGACATTCTCCTGGGTCCCCTTGGCCACCTCCATCCTTGTTATTTTTCTGTCCTTGTGCAGAAACTCTTTGTTTTTCTAAGGGAAATGCCATCTTGCCATTCTACCTTTCAACCATCCCTTTGGCTGGCATTTACCAACTCTACTTCCTTTATTCAGAAGAAATCACAGACTTGATTTCAACTCCCTCTTTAAGCAATATGAGTGCTGGGTGCAGTCAGCAGTATCTGAGGCTGGAATCCCCAGAAACAGCTACCGAGATGAGGATACAGGTCTGCCTGACTTATTAAGGCAGTCCTCCCAGGCATATCTGGTCGAAGAGTAGGGGAGACAGTGCAAGGGGATCTGAAGTGAAGTCCTGCGGAAGGGAACTTTTTCCTTGCAGTTCGTGGGATCCTGGGAGGGAGCACAGGTTCTATCAAGAAGCAGGAGAGCTGGTGGTTTCCATTCCTACATCCTTCGGCCCTCAGTCACAGGCCACTGGACAAGGGACGGGAGATGGCAAATTAGCAAGGACTGTCTGCAAGTGGAAGAAAAGCTGCTCTAGAAGCCTGAGGGGTCTTCTTCAGAATGAAAACAAAGCCTAGTGAAGGAGAGGCTCCAACGGAATGAAGGGAAATACCGACAGTATCCACTAGAGGCAGCCAAGAGGGTGAGCCAGCCAAAGCCTGATACCGTAATTCCTTGGTGTGTGTGGTGGTAGTTCGTGGGAGCCATCATAGTTAAGTACTGCACCGACTGCGTAAATGAAACAACACGAATTCATTGTCTCACAGTTCTTCGGCACGGTTGGTTTCTCCTGAAGGCTGTAAGGGAAAGATCGTTTCCAGGGGTCTCTCGTCTTCTCATGGGTTTGTTCACAGCAACTTCATCAAAGAAGACCACCATTGTGTTCTCATTTTCTCTTGTTATAAGGACACCATCATATTTGATAAGAGGCTCTCACCCTATTACAGTATGTGACTCATCTTACTGCATTATATCTGCAACGACACCATTTCCAAGCAATGTCACATTCTGCGGGACTAAGAGCTCATCAACATATGAATTTTAAGAGGACATAATTCAACCTATAGCAATATTCTCCCATTTAAAGAAGTATTAAACTCTAATTCAGTAAGCTACTTCCAGTATCCACATTCAACATCTTACCTCCTGGTGCTCCTCCCTGAAATCTTTAACTCTTTACTTTGTATTCCTATCATATTTGTTCTTTGTCTTTGTTACAATCTTTAGTCCTTAGAGAATTTGACACAAGAGAGGATGGCTATGAATTTTAAAGGAGCCAAAGAAATGTTTTGTGAATCATAAACTCCCATATCAAATTTAATTGTCATTTATTAGTCTCCCTCTAAGAAATATATGTTGGGCACCTTTCTTGCATTTTGTGCATTTTCCCTGGTGTTTCCAATTTTAGGAAGGTCTATAAGTAAAGGATGGATTAAAGAAGGGAAAGAGCAACTTTAAGGCCATTATAGTGACACGGTTTTTAAAAAATGGGAATCTGGTTGAGGCAACCACATAGGGGGATGCAAGGGAAGAAATAAATGTGAGACATAACCCTAAAAATAGCTGTGCAGATTTAAGGACTCATTAGATATTGCCAGAGACATTGTAGGAAGAAAAGGCAGCTCTTGATACAAGTCAAATTCTATGGTACATCCAAACAACACGCAGTTTTATTCCTACTGGCTCCCTATTAACTGCCAAATACAGGGAGCACTTTGGCAAATTCCCTTGCCGACCTTGACCCTGACTAGCCTCGTGTATCTCCGTTTTCCCCTCACAGCCTCATTCGGACCGTCCCTAATTACTTGGAGCTAAGCCCCTACTTTTACATCTATTCTCTTCTCTTCTTGTGAAGTCCTTCACTGGTGCACGCCCGAAAAATGTCCAAAACGATGGTGAAACAGGAAAGCCTGCTAGGATTCCCTGCAGGATGACAAGCCTCTCCTGCCTTTGTTCACTCTCCACACCATGTAAACCTTCCCATCATCATTTTTCTCACAGTGGATTGCAGTTTTTCTTACGGATGTCCCTCTCATTAAACGGAAACTCCTTGAAGAAAACAATATGTTAGATTCACCTTTGTATCCATAGTTCTTACTACAATGCCTTGCTCTTCAATGGAGTTGAGCGACATTTGATAAATGAGTACATGTATATGAACACAGACTAGGTCAGATGGGCAGTGCATACTTACGCAGGAATCTTGTGGTGTTCTTGGGATGTCTCCTCAGTGTCTTCACAGGCGTTCTGAGAACAGAGGCTGCCAGCAGCAAAGAGGCGGGTTCTGAACCACAGGAGCTCCCTCTGAGCAAGTGAGCTGCTTCTCACACAGCTAAACCTGCTTACCTTCAACAATTGCCCTGTAAGTGAGCTACTTTTTTTCTGCTTAATTAGAATATTTCTGTTCAAATTATAATAGGAAGATCTTGATTTACCCCAACTGCCCATTTTTTTTAGAAGGACTTTAACACTGATACCTGGATGTCTGTAACCAAGCAAGCAGAGATTTGCAAGCAGAACATGAAGTTTAGAAAGACAAATCTGTGCATTCAAGCCCATGCCATGTTTAATAATAGTTTCTGTGACTTTGGGTAAGTGACTGGAAAAGCGGTTTCCTCATCATCTATGATTAGAGCTAATAATATTTGACCTTATGGCATCTTGGTAATTATAAAAATTATGCAACCCACAGTACAGGACCTAACTGTGTTTCTCAACAAGGGCACTATTGACATATAGGATGGAGAAATTCCCTTTGTGCAAATCTATTGCATACATTTTAGGATATTAAGTATTTCTGGAAGCAAAGTTCTAAATGGCCACAGAGCACCCCCAATCACTAAGGCAGCCCCAAGTGCCCACACACACATTGCAACAACTCCATCATTAACAGAGCTAAAACTGACTAATGCTGCTAGGAAGTATGCTAATGACTCTGTCTGGTTCAGTTTATACAATCCTTGTAAAGATCTTATGATGCACCGGAAGCTTAGTGAACAGGAAAGTTGTACAATGGAAAGTAAGGACACTACACTTGTAGGCTTCTGAGTTTGCCATGTGGACCACTGAGAGTGGAAGAGTAGTAGGTGCTTAATAAACACTTCTTCTCTTCTTCCTCTCAATGTGACCTCATTTCCAGTACCCTTACCCTGGAACTTCTACCAATAGAGTTTATCCCATACCTCATTCTTGGGATTCCCCAGCTGTGCAACATTGGACAAATCACAACCTTAATAAGAATAAAAATGTGTTTTTTTCTCTTTCTAAAAGTAACAGATATCTCAGAGCCGGATTTGTTTTGCTGGAACATGGCACAGCCCTCTGAGGGTTTTCCCTGCAGGCAGATGGATAAGATATTAACCCACGCACTTTCCTTCTCACTCCATTCTCCTTTCCCTTCCATTTCTTCAGGGTCCTCCTCTGCTTTAGGGAACATCTCTCACTATATTGATTTTTGTTACTCTGGCATTTGGCTGGATAACTTTCCATATAAACCCAGAGTCAAGAATCCTTGTAAATAAAATTAGGACCCACTGGCCTAGTAGCATACTGCATACCTGGTAGAATGCAGAAGCCAACCAACCAAATAATGCTGTGGGGCAAGCATGCTCCTTGCTGCATACCACCTACAGAGTACAGGCCCTGCAGTACCACTGCAGGAGAGGACAGTAAGGGAAGGGCAGGCTCACCGGGAGAAGGGACTGAGCAGGAAGGACCATACACTCAGAGAAAGAAGGGACTTCCTCTGCCATCCAATCCCCTCGTGAACCAGGCTTGTCTTCCTCTAACAAAATACATCCTTCTTAAACTCTTTAAGATTCTTGTAGATTCCAAAAAGTAGGCTTTAAGTCAGTAGAGACTACAAAGTCAAGCATTAAGAAGGATGCTGGAAAAAAGAGATGGACGGAGTACAAGGCCAGCTCAAATCAAGGTAGCAAGCAAGGAGTCCCAAATGTGTCCAGTGGGTGGCAGAAATGTGGAGTAGTACAGAGTTGAGCGATAGCTTCCTCCCCCTGAAGGCCTGCAGCCAATTCATAGTTATTGGTTTAGGTGAATAAGAAGGAAATGATTGTGGGTTATGTATCTATTTTTCCTTTGTGTTTGTCTAGATTCCAGAAGGCTTGGCTTGAGAAGACTTGGAACCATTCAAAGGAGGCACGGGATCCCAGGTGCTTCTGGAGTGCCCAGCTGTCTCTGAGATGTCAATGTGGTAAGATGGATGTGTGTGGGACTTGATGATCTCCCAGGTGAGTTTCACATCCCAATAAATAGTTTTTATGTACTGGCACCTTGAGTGGTTGGTTGCTCTTTCCCAGTCCTAGCTCTTTCCTCTGTAAACAGAAGTGATATATTCTAATTCAGAGCATGGTGAATATTAAGGGGGGGGTAATGTGTATAAAATAGACATACACTAGGATATTTGCCATATAAAATAATTTGCATATAGTTACAATAATCTGAAGGACTTTCAGAAATCATCGCATCCAAACTTCTCAGAACACAAGTGTAGGAACTGGGGTCCAGCAGCACAGTTATCTGCTCATTATTATACTTGTCCAAGGTTCATTTGGTTGAAGTCCAATTTCTACAAACTTCAGGCCCAAGTGGAAATCAAACCCTGGACCAATGATGCACTACAGACTCGTTCTTCTCACAGTGTAAACTCTGGGGGTAAATGCTGTTGTCCCCATTTTACAAAAAAGTAAATGGAGTCTGAGAGAGTGGCCTACCTGCTGGGAAACGATGAGGGCCACAGAACCTGCTCTACCAGCTTCCACTCCTGGGCCTGCTCAGTTAGACTTTGTGGACATGAGTGACCATTATTTATAAAAGTTTGTTTGATCTTCAAAATAGACATATCCTTAATTTTAAAAAAGATATGCAGATTGATTTCATTTGTATGGTAACATTTTACAGAAGCTTTCAGAGGACAGAGCGCCTGGCTCATCCTAAATCCTACTTCTGTTAGTGGCTCTCCTAGTTTCAGGGTCATAGGAGCTAAATTGTAACTCTACACCATGAAAAGCCTGGAAAAAAAAATCATACAAAAGAGGTTTTCCTTATTTGCTTGGCTTATAGAGAGAAACCTTTGCTCCAGATAAGCCCTTTGGAAAAGTGCAGGGCCTTTGTGATTATCTGTGGGAACGCGGGTCATTAGCTAAAGGAGGAAACTGCATTCTCAAAAAGTCTGCAGGGAGAAGAAAGAAGGAGAGGACACTGGAACTTTTAA
>PVJO010017275.1:0-39637 GCA_004026905.1 Hystrix cristata | reverse complement strand
TGGGCTGTTTGCTCTTGGTTTTCAACATAAATCTGGCTGAAAGCCCCCAACAATAGCCATGCCACCGCCTCAACATTAGACTGCCTTGAAATTTCTTTTGCAAGATTAATTAGTCCGCCGCCCTTAATCTCAGTCTCAGGCAAAGTCTCTGGACACAAGCAAAATTCAGACAAACTTTCTGCCAGGCCATAACATACATTGTCTGGAGTCCAACAGCCAACACAGTCTTTCTTCCCAGCAGAAACCTCCTGAGCTGCAAATTTCCTCATTTCCAAAGTTTTCCCAATGCTTCTCCTTCCCGCAATCCAAGTCCAAAGGCTGCTAAACCACATGGTCAAGTATAGTCCCAGCAACGACCCCACTCCCGGTACCAAATTCTGTTTTAGTTACTTTTCTCTCGTTGTTGGGACAGAATACCCGACACCCAAAGTTAAGGGAAGAAAGGTTTATTAGCTCACAGTCTGCAGAGGTTTCAGTCTATAGTCCGCTGGGTCCGAAGCGGCGGGGCTGGCGTGGCGGACTCTCAGCCGGCCGCAAAGTAAAGTTAGGAAAATGCAAGGAATGTATGCAAATCAGCAATGCAAACAAGCAGCTAGTTAAGCTTCTTCCTGTATCTATCTAGGCTACCTGCCCTCAGGGCAGCCCACACTCTAGATCCAGCTATCTCTTACCACATGAGGCTTTGGGGGGACATCTAGACACAAACCAATACACTTAATGTCACAGCTGGAAATGCTATTATGAAAGTACTACATTCCTTTGGGTTACAAATGTTGGCATAGAGTAGTCATTCATTAAAATTTTTATTTGCCAGGGATTGGGGAGGGAGAGATGAGGATATTTAAGGACATGAGTATTCTCTATGACACTATAATGGTGGACACATGTCGCTCTACAGTTGTCATACCCCATAGAATGTGCAACGCCAAGAGTGAACCTAACACCGGTCACTGTCATCCATTCATGAATTCTAGATTGTCTCCAAAGGCCATTTAGCTTTGAATTCTAAAGTCCCACAGGCCTAGAGAAGGGAGTCATACTTTATCTTCCTCACTCTCACCCTGCTTCTGGGTGTCAGTTCTGGTTCTGAAAAAGTTTTGCTGACAAAGAACAAATGGTATTGGCTGATAAGGAAGGTTTGCTTTTGAGGCGCTCACATTCTGGACACGCTGATGGACTGCTGTTCATATTCAAGGAGGTATCTAAATTGAATTCATTTCCAAGCCTTAGTACATCTACTGTGGGCTCCAGGTGCAGGATAGCAAAAATGGAACTGACTAGCAATTGGCTAGAGGCCACTGGGGTTTAGAGTACCTGCCAGTGAGTACGGATTGCATGGGGCAGTCACAAATCCCTGTGATGACTAGAGGGGCAGTTTGTCTCTAGATAGGAAATCCCCTGGGCTATAAAAGCAGAAGGCATGCTTAAGGGTGAATTTCTACTGCAACAGAATATGGCCAGTCTGGAGAGGATGGTGGTGGAACATCTCAAAGTATGGAAGGTATAGCCAATAGTTTGTCCTTCTGATGAAGGCCAGAAACAGTCTTGGAGGCACTTACTGGACCAGAAACACTTAGAGGAGAAGATATTTGCTGCTTTGGAGGGTCAAGCTGCGATGGTGTGGGCTGAAAGGAAGCTCTACTAGTATCCTTTAGGAGTGATTATCTGTATCTTTAAACTTGCAAAGTTTGTGTCTTCAAGAATAATGAAATTCCACCTTAAACTGATGATGATGTAGGACTTCCAACCAGGGTCTCCAGAGGAGGAGCCAGGACCCCACCTATCACTGGAGCAGTTGGCAATGGACTTTTACTCCTCCAGTAGGTGGGGTCAGCTGCCCCAGATCAATTTTGAAGCCGTTACAGAAGATGTGCCTTTGACCTTCAGCTCCCCTTAAGATTAAGGAGGATGAAATCTCCTGGGGTGTGTGTGTGGGAGGCGGATGAGACAGATGAAAAGTACCAGACTCCCTCATTTTCCCTTGTGCGGGGTGGGGGGCGGCGATTAGGCTTGGCCCGTGGCCAGCACACTCCCCTCTAGGCTCCCTTTTCTCCCCCTCATCTCCCCACAACAGACTGGGAGACTGTGCTTCAGTGTCCTCTCTGGCTATCAAACTTAACGCCAACATGAGTGCAGTTAAACAGGCAGAGGGTGCCCGTCCTCTACTCCGACTACTTTAGAGGATACCTTTGCCTTTTTTTGAAGAAGGGAAAGGACACCCTGGAGTAGCTAAGATCAGGAAGGGAGGGATCTGGATTCCTCATTTGCATACCCAACTTTCACAGCAAGCTTCAGCCCTGCCCCTCACTGAAACAGGCCCGGACCTACTATATAAGCAGCACTTCCCAGCCACTTCTTTGGTTATGGTCTAGGAGTGCTCCCTCCTGACTTCTGACCACCCTGTGCTGTAGCACAGGCCCTACTAAAATAAAGGCTCTCTTTGGTGTTCCCGTAAAAGAAAAAGAAAAAGAAAAAGAAAAAGAAAAATAACTACAGACTGATGTCATTGTTTTGATGCTGGCTCATCAATTGTAATAAATGTACTATACAATGCAAGATATTTATACTAGGAGATTATATGGCAACTGTCTGCACACTCAATTTTTTCTGTAAACTGCTCAAAGATACAAATTCTATTAATTTAAAAGATCAGTGAATGTACTGGTTTATTTTGGGAAAAATATTTCTATGAAATCTGTAGCTTTTTCCTCAACTCAGTAACTCTGCCCATAAAAATGAGGAAAGTCTTAATGCCAAGAGCCACAGATCACCCTGAATTTGTAGTGTCCTAGCACGGAGGGACTCAAAAAGAAGCATTTGAAACTGTCAGGATGTAAATGACACAGTTAAGGTACGTACATTCATGTGGCACAGTAACACTTCACAATTTTCTTTCCTCACACCGCACATATTCAATTTCCATCATTTTCAAAATGTGACATTTTAATATAGAATTTTATGACTTTGAGTTTTTCCCCATTTATAGACATCTCTTGATACTATGAAAATTCTGTTTTTCATGAACTAGAAGAGAAATCCTTTTGGGATTCTCTTCTTGTAAGCACACTGTGCGTGCACGTTTGCGTGTGTACGTGTGTTTGTGTGTGTGTGAGCATGCACATGGGTGCACACATGCTCCTTCCATCTTTCATCCTGCCCCCCTCACCTCCACAGCTCACCAAAGAGACTAGTTCAAAGATGAAAAATGTAAATAGAACTTCTCTTCCATCTCTTTCCTCAAGATTAAACCCATAATATATGACATCCCTTAGTCACCACCAAAGATTAGCTAATCTTCCAAAGACCTTCTTGCTACCCAGATCCTTTTCCCTTTAAGGCTCCAGTTCCAAGTCAATGTCTCATACCTTTACTCCTCAGTCCCTGTTGGATTTACCTGACTCCCTTAATCTCACTCCCTTTCCCTGCTGGACAAACCTCTTTCTCCAACGAACATTGACTTGATCTTGATGTAAGTCAGGGCTTCTCAACCTTAGCAGTGTTGAAATTTTGGGCTACATCACTGTGAAGTGGAATGTTTTGTGCCTCGTGGGAAGCTTAGCAATGCCACTGGCCTCTACCCTCTAGAAGTCACTAGCATCTGCCCTCTAGTTGTGCTGATAGAAATTGCCTCCTGATGTTGCCAAAGGTCTCCTGCGATGGGGCGCAGCCACTTCCAGTGGAAAACCAGTGATCTAACTCTTCTCCCACTATTTTCCCCTCCCTAACCCACCTTACTTCTGGGCCTGGTTCCCCTAGTGACTGCCTGGCCGTGTCCTTATTTTAAGGCAATCTTAGGTCTTAGCGCGTCCCTATTTTCCTCTCTCCATACACCAACTTTGATGCTTGCTATCTTGCAACATTCACATCCAAGAGGATCTTCTACTTAAACCTCTGGCCAGCTACCTGTTCCTCTTCACCCACATTAACCCCAAATCTCTGCCTACTCTACATCTGAGGAAAAATGTACCTCCTGCTAGTGCTCTCACTTCAAATTGATGGCTCTCAGCAGTAAAATACTTGACCATCCTGTAATGCTGCATTTCCTGGGATAGTTTGCTCTCCCACGCCTAGCGACTATTTCATACCTTCTTTTACCTAAAAAACTTCAGTACTGCCTTCTTTCCCTCACTTTTCTTAATGGCCTTATTTCTTAACTCATTGAGAAAAATAGGAGTACTCAGAAAAGGACTGTCTCCTCCTTCCACCACTAACTCCACTAAGTGATAGGCGCTGTAACCTCGTATTTTCCCTTCCCTTCCTGTGATAGCAGTTGCATGAGCACTCCTCTCTAGGGTCAACCTGTCCCATATGCGTGTCCTCCATTCCTTTTTCTTTCTTTTATTTTATAGCATGCTAGGAATACATAAAAGTGATGTTCACTTTTGAAAATTGGTACATACATTTAACATACCTTGGTCATTTTCAATCCCATCGTCCCCCTCTCCCTTTCATTTACCTCTTCCAACCCCCCTCCCCTTCCCAGAAGTCTATCTTCTTGTTTCTTGTCATCGTGTCACTGATTGATAGGTTGATTGATTTCTCGTACAAGAGAAACCATGTGATACTTAACTTTCTGCGTCTGAATTATTTCACTTAACGTCATGGTCTCTAGTTCCATCCATTTTCTTGCTCCATCCCTTTTCAATAAACCAAGGGCTTTAATTCTTCACTTATTTCTCTTGTTCATGCACCCCTCCTTCCCTTTCTACCGTCAATATACAAACATGCTATGTCGTTCATCTGAAAAACTACAACATCATCTTGACCTATTACCATCACTTGGTCCTGTGGTTTTTCCTCTTTTCTCTTTCCCCTCCATTCTTTTCTCTCTTTCTCTATTAATATGTACTCTTTAAATGGCCTGAATCAGTCCTATGATTTTTAAAACTTCTACATGCTAACGATTCCAATTTTTACCTTGATCTTTCATTAGCGCTCTAAATCCATATACCCAGCTGCCATTGACCTAGATGTTTCACAAACATCTTCAATCTAACATGTTCTAGTCCAAACATCCTCTTAAAGCTTCTGCTTTTCTGGTGTTCGCCTTTACTATAACTTTAAAAATGGATTCAGGCTGAAAATCTAGTAGTTGTGTCGATTTCCTTTTTTTTCTTCCCATCCTGTATCCCTTATCAAATCTTACCAGCTCTATCTTCAAATCAAATCACAAATCTGATCTTTATCTGTTATACCCTCTAGTCTAAGCTACCATTTCCTGGGCTGCCCTAATAAGCCTCCTAATTTTTCCACTTCCACTTTTACTCCCCTAGAGAATCTTCTCCATACAATGGACAGAGCAATCTTTTGAAAATTGCAAATCAGACTTTGTTACATCCCCACTCAAAATCTTTCAACAGATTTCCACCACATTTAGAATAAAAGTCCACGTCCCTCCATGTTTTGGGCAGATCTGGACCCCTACGTATTATGTTTCATTTTAAGTGTCAACCCGACTGAGATATCCGTACAGCGAGCTCTGCCCACTTGGTCTTCTGTTGGTTCTGTCTCTGTGGAGAACCCTAACACGTCACCTAATTGCTTTATTTCTTAGCGTTCTTCTCCTTCCTCATTTCGCTCCAGCCATGCTGGCTCACTTGCTGTTTACCAAGTGCACCAGGCTCCTTTTAGCTCCTCTGGCTCCTTTGTGCTTGCTGATCTTTGAGGTTTGGCTCCCTCACCAGGCAGTGCAGTTAGGTCACTGACGGATGCAAGCATGGGATTAGTTCCCTTGCCAGTAACTTGCCTTACTGATAGTCTATGTTAGGTCATCAGGGTAACTTGAAAAATACAACTTGGAAATTGCTAGTTCTTGCCAGGGATTTTATTATTCGACATGACCCCGAACCTGGCAGAGTCTCATTGCAGCACATCTTGGGCCACTTGGAGAACTTTGTGCTTTTGTGATGTAAATCATGCAATGACCAGTCCCTAAACAGACTTAATAATCCCTTCTGTAACCAATCAAATAGCGCCTTTCAGAATCCTGCCTTATTTGACAACAATCTCTTTTTTGACCCTCTCCCGCCCTTCTGCCTGGAGAAACTTGAGGAGACTCAGTGAACTCACTTCCACGTGACATAATTTTCCCTTGCCTGGTGAGCAATAAACTCAGCTCAGATTCTCCAGCTCTGCTTGTCTGGTTATTTCAGATGACAGCGCCTTAATGATTTCAGTTTCTTCCCCTTTCTTGTTTTGGGCTTAAAAAACTTTTAAAGGAATTTTGGTACTTTGTCTCTTTGCTTTCCCAAACTGTTTTGTGGGAACATGGTGCATTCTCTTCTGAAAAAGGAAGGATTTTACTGACCTGGATTAGGAACAACCGCCCGATTGTTTTAGGTAGTTTGTTCTGAAAAATTATTATACAAAAATTCATTCCTGAAACCCCATCAAATGTGAATCATTTTCAAGCACTGAACTGACCCCCCCAAACAAAACAAAACAAAACCGAAAACCTCGAAACTTTAATTACTATAGCTATTTATTTTGGTTCCTCTCTGTGGGTGAGATTTACATTAATTAGAGTATAATGAAGCCTGCCCTTTCAAACAAATTTATTCCTTTGTTTGCACTCATTTGAGCAAACTGCCTGCACTGTGTGAGCTCGTAAAAGGGAGGCACTGGAAACAGCTTACACAAAACTAGACCCCCAGACCTGACCTTCCCCACCCTTCCCGAGACACTTGCAGCTTTACCCACTTGAGATTTGGGAATGGAGATCTGTGTTTTTTTGTCTTGTTGTTTTTCTACCTGCAGAAGAGACACATTTTCTCAGAAAACATTTCCTTCTCTGCAGCTTTCTGGTTAGTATTCAGGCCATCACCTCTGTTATCAGACGGTGGCAACAAAGCTTTTTCTGCCCGAATCTCCTGCGAGGTGGCGGGGGAATGGATTGCACAGTAACGAGCTGTTTTTGCAGGGTTCCTTCGGGAGCCTTTTCTTATATCCCTTGGCAAGAGGAACTAATTCAGAACAGCAACCCAGCCCTTGGGCATCTAAAATTCACAGAAATTCAGCTGACTGGACAGTAAGAGGGTCTCCCTGAAAATCAGTGCTATAAATCAGGGCTTCATTCTTTGAGGGAAGGAGTAGCTAGAGGTTTTCTGGCACCTCTTTATATAACCTTATATAAGACTTATCCCAATCACTGTTTTAAAGCTAACTGAAAATGGTAGGGAGCATGCTAGGAGCTGTTTTCTTCCCTCATTATGCTGTTTCATCGTCTAAGCAACATGAACTGAGAATCTCAGTGCATTTCCTCCCAGGGCAGCAATCATGAACTGTCTTGCTCTTCATGAACTTGACCAGATAGACCTAATCTTCTTGAGGGCGGGGCTAGGGATTTTTATATTCATACCTCCAGTGGATAATACAGTGGCTGGCACTTAGCAGACCCTTAACACATACTTGATGGGTGCCAGATGGCTGGTTGGTCATCTGGGCTGATGGTGGAGGCTGTGTCGTTCTATTTCCATAGTTGGCATTGCAGCTGTCTTGTTTGCTGATGTTATGTGCTCAGGTGTGTCACCTCAGCATGTGCTTCCACTTCCCCTGGCTCCATCCTCCCTTTACCTGCCTTCCTCTGTTCAGACGTTAGTTCTTTCCATCTCTTGTCCCACACAAAAGACCTCTTTGCCTCCACCTTGAGAAATCTGCTTAATGTGTGTACAGAAGAGCATAAACATCCTCTTTTTGGTAGATTCCAACTTCCTTTTCTCCTCCACTCACACCTTTCCCTCATCCTCAAAGTCTCTTCATTCTTTCTACCCACACAGATTCTCATTGATCCCAGGGTTTGCTCTGTCTTCTGCATTTTCTTATCCTCTGTTTCTATGCCTTTGATCAGTTTTATCCCCTTCCCTTTTGTCAATTTCCCTTTATTTACACATTTCTTAGCTTGCTCGAGGCTGGACTTGTGGAGGGATAATCTCTAACTTTTGATTTACATTGTTAACAAGCGAAATACTCTAGCAAAGATAGTTTCGAGGATACAACGGTAGAAATTGCATATATTTCTTTCAGTGTCAGGGATAATTGTTAAGAGCGTTAGCTGGAAGAGCCATTATATATGTTTGATTTAAATGAATGGTTCTCAACCAAGAACAATTTTGCTTCCAGTAAGACATCTGGCAGCGTCTAGAGGCATTTTAAATTGTCACGACTGGAGTCTGGGAGCAGGAGAGCAGAGGAATGCTACTGACATCTGGTGGGTCGAGGTCAGGGCCAGTTAAACATCCTGCAAGTGTACAGGACTGTTTCCCACAACAGACACTTACCAGGGCCAACACATCAGTAGTGCTAGGTTTGAGAAACTCTGGTTTAGGCATTTTTCTATCTCCTTCCCCAGGCCCTCCTCTGCCTTTTCACTTGATGACCTGGTTCCTCCCAATCAAATCCAGTTATGTGTTCATTGCTCCACTTGCCGTGTTCCCACTTATGCCTGCTGAACATCCCATGACTGATTTTAATGGACACTCTTCAACTGTTGGAATCCCAGGATCTTGTCTGTTTAATGCTGTAGCTTTACCACCTTCAATAGTGCTTGGTATATAGTAGACTCTCAAGCAGTACTGGATATGTGAATGAATGGATGTAGAAATAAGGCCCAAAGATTATTGTTGTGTATGAATTTTTCCAAAAATAAGCATGCATATAAGCAGAAACAGCATGAGCTATAGGAATCTGGAAAAAGATGGACCTCCAACATACCTTCAAGACTAGTTTCTCTTCGCTAGCAACTGCTAGTTCAAGATATCATGGGAATGGCTTGAAAAAAATAACAGTGATAGTAATCCTTTCGCTTTCATTAGCAGGAAACTAAATATCAAATAGGTAAGGCAGAAAGTTTTTTGTATGCCTAATGAATCAATATTTGAATCACTGTAGTCACTATAAAACAAGAAGAACTGGGCAGCAAATGAAACAAATGTAGGTATTCTGTGGCTCCCGTTATTTTCCCGAGAATGTGTTACAAGCTGTGTGTACATACCTTGTTTTCAGTAATGCCACTTTCCCACACATATAAACTAAAGAACAATTGTTTACAATACATAAAACATATCTGAAATTCAGGGACAGATTATTCTTTGTTGCAGGGGTTGTCCTGTGCATTGTGGAATGTTTCATAGCATCCTTAGCCTCTACCTATAGAAACTTCTAACACTCTCCTTTTAGTTATGACAACTAAAGCTATTTCCAACATTGCTGATGTCCTCTGAGGGGGACCCCTAGTTGTGAACCACTGAGTTAAACCAAAAACACAGGCTCTCAGGCTTCTTAGTCAGTAGGTTTACAACGGACCTGGGAATATGTGTGTTAAAATGGCTCCTTCCGGGTGAGTGTGCTAATCAGTCAGAGTTGAGAAATACTGCTCAATTTATTCTCCCTGGAGATGACAAGTTCCTCCTTCTGAGGTCCTGGCGAGGATCCAGTTTTCAACTACCTGAAAGTGGATTGTCATAAAAATACATGTTCAGATGGAAAATAAGTTATTACCATTTTCCTTCCTTTTTCCTTTTTCCCTGAGGTGAGAGACACTGACTGTGACTCAAACTAGGTTGTCAAGTGACAAAATTGGAAGCAGCCTAGATTCACTCATGAAATGAAGAAATGAATAGAAATGGCAGTGTGGGCTTTTACCTGTCTGTGGACACCTGGGCAGCTTGACTGATACCATGGGGGATACTTGGGATTTTGCTCAGTGTCATAGCGAAGGGTTAGAGCCGTCTTGGAGAAAATGAGGAATCGACAGTCCATTGTGTTAAGACTGTAAAAGGAGAAATGAAACTTGGAAGATGTAGTCACATTGGACCTCTTAGCCATTCATTTTGACGTGGTTATTTTTTAAGGCCCTCCCCATTCTCTTGAGTCTCCAAATTGTGATGTGGCACATAATGGCCAGTTATTTTTGATCAACGATTTAGATGATCAGAGATCATTTTGGAGACATGGAGCCCACATACATCTAGATCTTCCTTATGTATAATGGCTCTTTTCCCTTCCCTTCCATTCTTTTACCTTTTCCCTTCCCTTCCCTTCCCTTCCCTTCCCTTCCCTTCCCTTCCCTTGCCTTCTTCTCTTTCTCCCCACTCCCCTTTTCTTGTAAAAATTTGGGTGATACTTACATTTAGGTTGAGCTACACAAAATTTTCATTTTCATCTATTTAAAATGATAGAACATTGACAATTTCATATAGCTAATCCTACTCTTTCCTATAAATTCTTTTTGTCCTTAGCCCTTTATCTCTCTGTGTTTCTCTTGGTTGCTCCTCATGATTCCATTCTCTATTTTCATGCCTTTGCATGCGTATATATACTACCAAGAATACAGGCTGTGAAGGTCAATAAATGTTACTGGGAAAAATTAAGGAAAACAAGAGGATTCCAAATTTTAGTGACTGTTAATTTGAAAACACACTGATATACTTTATATGTCTGGAGAAGAGGGACTATGGTCCAATATAACCAATGACATGTGAAATTGTTGATCCTGTCTAACGAACAATTCTGAGGAGAATGTCAATTGTGCACCACTCCTGCATTTGCATAGTGTTGCTTTCATTCTTTACCTAGGCTCTCAGATGCAGAAGGACTTTTCCTGGCTTGAGTATACAGTATTTGAAGGATTAAGAGATTGTTAATAAAGTAGTGACCTGAACACTCTGCTGCGAGGGGGGTTAGAGTCTCTACATACGTACTGACCAATAAAGCAAAGTGGGTGAGCAAGCTCTGTTGTTCAGCCCTACTGGTGACCCAGGAGTCTGGTTTCCAGTTTCCCATCAAAGCCTGCCTTCCAGGTCACAGAGAAAGCCCTTGTTCACTGCACGTTTCTGAGTTTCTGTAAGTGGACCTTGATGACTAGCCTTACCTTGCTTCCAACTCCACTTCCACTTCCTGGATCCCAAATGGAGCAGGGATCACCTTCTCTTGGGTATTATCCTGCAAGTCACAACCCCTTTGTTACCTTTGTTCCTCTTGTTTTTTCTCTTTTCATTTCTTTTCCCCTTACATACATGAATGTGTATGTTCACACATGGTTCATATAACAATCATTTTAGTAATTTATATTTCCAATATTACATTTTCCTTTTGTTGTAGTTTGAACAATGCAGGAAAGCATAGAGAAGAAAATAATTATCACTATTACTATAAAATAAACAGTGTTAACATTTTGGTTTATATTCTTACAATATTTTAATGTATATTTGTTGCATTGGGGTCATATTGTATTTAATATTTCAATATCTATTCATTTAAAATCATCTTTACAGCTAGGTACACTAGTGCACCCCTTTCATCCAAGCACTTTGGAAAGCCAGGGAGGGTGGTCACAAGTTCAAGTCCCACTGGGCAATTTAGTAAGAACCCATCTCAAAATAAAAAATAAGAGGCTAGAGATGTAATTCAGTGCAAAGGTCTTGGGTTCAATCCCCAGTACTAAAAACTAAACAAAACCATTCTTAGAGTATTTTATCATCATTTAATGGTATCTGAAAGCTTGCTTTTAAATATATAGATTTAAATATATGTATATAGTTTATCCATTCTTATACTATTAAATTATACAGGTTATTTCTAATAGTTTACAAATTATAAATGTTGCTGTACTGGAATTTTTTCTACACATCATTTTTATTGTACTTCTCATTATTTTATTAGAATAAATTTCAAGAAATTATATATTATTAGGTAAGAAGCTATGACATTTGTCAAATTTCTTGATAAATGATGTTACTTGGATCTTAAATGGCCCTGAAAGGCCTACATGTTAAAGGTTTGGCCACTAGTGTGCCAGTATTGGGAGGTGATGGAAATTTAGAGGTGGGGTCTAATGGGAGTTTTTAGGTCACTGAGGATTTACTCTTGAAGGGACTGTGGGACCTCAGCCTCTTCCATTTTCTGTTTCTCTTTGCTTCCCAGCTGCCTTGAGGTGAACAGCTTGCACTTTTGCCATGATGCACCACTGCAACACTAGCCCAAAAGCAACAGGGCCAATTGATGACAGACTGAAACTTCTAAAACTGTGAACCAAAACAAACCTTTCCACTATTTAAGTTTATTGTCTTGGGTGTTTTATTGTAGTAATGAAGCTAACGATGTATACTTCCAAATTGCATCCTAATAAGTTTGCTTTGATTCATTTTTTTCACCAGCAGTATAAAGAGGCACTCATTTCTCTGTATTTTCCTCTGTATTTGAATTTGAATTGGGATAATATTTTATTTAAATTTACACTGTTGATTTCTAGAACTGAATGCTTTCATATAGTTACTTGCTACTTGTATTTCCTTTTGTGAATTGTCCATGTCTGTATATGGACTTTATCTCGATGACATTGAGAAGACACTGAATTTTTTTTTTTTTAACTAGAGGAGGAACAAGATGAGATTTGTATTTCCAAAAGCTCATCCTGATAATAGGAAAATGGATAAAACTATAAACAGGGAAATGAGTTAAGAAACTCTTAATGATTTTTGATAAGGAATGGTAATGACCTTCCCTAGAGTAATGGTAATGGAATTGAAGAAAACTAGATGGTTCAGGAGATATTTAGGATGTGGAATAATGAAGGATTTTTAGAACGTGGGCAGGCAAGATGTGGAACTAGTCCCAGGATTCTCAGCATCAGCACTATTGATGTTTGGGACTGGATAATTAATTTTTAGTGTGTAGGAATGTCCTGTGCATTGTCAGATATTTAGCAGTATCCTTTGCCTCAACTCACTAATTTAAATGGCCCCCTTTTCTCAAGTGTGACAAACAAAATGTCTTGAGACACTGACAAATATCCCTGGGTGTCAAAATCGCCCCCGAATGGGGACTACTTGACTAGTCAAAAGTGATTTGTAGTATTTGAGCTTGAGCAACCTTAAAAGGAAATCTGGGGAATGGAGCAGATTTCAGTGCTGAGGGAAAGAGTGATCAAAATTAAATTTTGGACAAATATGGGGAGGATGGTAGTAAGCAGTTATAATAGTTGGAGCATCAAAGGACTGGCCTGGAGATTCGGATTTTGAAGTCACTGGTATACAGGCAAGGATCAGAGAGTGAGCAAAGGGAAGAGGGAACCGGAGGGTTATCAACATTTATGAAAGAAGAAGAGTTTATTAAAAAAATTTAGAAGGACTTATCAGAGAGGTATGGAAGAAAACTAGAGGAGTCTAGTGTCATGGAGATCAAGGCAAGAGACTTAGAAGTAGCAGAAGTTCAAGGTCAATTAAGATAAGATCTAAAGAATATCCACTGAAATTAGTGGCCAGAAAATTCTCAATTATTTGCAAGATAACTGTTTCATTTGAGCACTGGGTATGGGAGCCCCACTAAAATTGGTCAAGTGGTGACTGTGAGGTCAAGAAGTAAAAGCAGAGAGTAGGAACACTTCAAGAAGTGTTGCTGAGAAAGGAAAGAGAGAGCTAGAACAGTATACAGAAAATTAAGTGGGACTGAGGGAAAATTTCTTTTCAATTTTTAAAAATAATTTAAAATTTGTAGACACAATTGTAGATTCACATGCATTTACAAAGAAACAATACAGAGAGATCTATGTACCTTGTACCCTGTTCTCCCAATGGTAACATCTTGGAAAACTATACTATAATATTACAGTTATATTACAATGAGTATAATCGATACAACCCACCAATCTTATTCAGATTTCCTCAGTTTTACTTGTGTCTCTTTAATTGTGTATAGTTTCATTACATGTTTAAGTATATGCATCCACCACTATTTTCAAGAACAGAATGGTTCATTACACACAAGAATCTCTCATCTTGCCCTTTATAACCACATCTACCTCCCTCCCACTCTCTCACCCTAATCTTAATCTCTAGCAATTTCTAATCTGCTCTCTATTTCTATAATTCTGCCATTTAAAATGGTATATAAATAGAATTATATAATACATACCCTTTTACAATTAGCAAAATTCCTTGGAGATTCATCCAAGTTACTGTGTTTATCCATAGTACAGTCATATTATAGTTTATTTAAGCATTCACCCACTGATGGGTGTTTAGGTTATTTCTAGTTTAGAGCCATTACATACAAAGTTGCTATGAACATCAGTGCACAAGTTTTTATTATAGCACAAATCATCATTTCTAAGAGATAAATGTTCAAGCTGCAGTTGCTCAGGCATACATCATTTGCACATTTAGTTTTATAAGAAAATGCCAAATTTTTCCAGAGGGAGTAAACTATTTTCCATTCCCACCAGCAATGGAAGCGTGATTCATTTTTCTCTGCATCTTCACCAGTGTTTGGTTTGGTTTTATTTTGGTCATTCTGATATGTGTGTGTAATGATATCTCATTGCAGTTTTAGTTTTAATTTCCCTAATAACTCATGATGTTGAACATCTTTTTACATAATTATTTATTTGCTATCTTCAGTGAAATATCTGTTCATATGTTTTGCCCATTTTCTAATAGGACTTTTTGTTTTTCTCCTGTTGAGTCTTGAGAGTTCGGTTTTCTGTATACTAGTGCTTTGTTGAACGTGTGGTTTACAAACTTTTTAACCTGTTTTTTCCTAGAGTCTTTAATGGAGCAGAAGTTTTTAATTTTGATGAGGTCCAGTTTATTAATTTGTCCTTTTACAGTCATGCTGTGGGTATCAGTTCTAAGAACTCTTCACTTAGCTCCAAGTACCAAAGATTTTATTCAAACTACCTCCTAAAAGTTTTAGAGTTTTCTGTCTTACATTTAAGTCCATGATTCATTTTGAGTTAATTTTTGCAGAAAGTGTGAGATTTAGGTCAAGATTAAAACCATATATTTTTTGGTCTATGAGTAATTGCTGCAGGACAACTTACTGAAAGGCTCTTTTATCTAAAGGCTGATGGAAAGCAGTTATTGGATAGGTGAGGTCAACAATGCAGAAGTAATAGGAACACGGGGCTACAAGAAGGTGAGAAGAAATGAGGCCCAGTTTTAATACTTTTCTCATGTATGTGACAAGTGCAAAGAAGTAGGCATGTCATTGTCATTTTCTTCTTGCCAGAATCAATTGGGATTATGGGGATCGGAGTCAAAATTGCAATTTTGAGAGCTTTGCGATGTTTTTGATTCAACTTTCCTTCCTAAATCTCATACTATGGAATCATGTCAATCTTTTATGCAAATATTGTTAGGGTCAATGCATTCAGTCATGCGCTTATTAACTTGGCACAGACTTCATGTTCACTACGTACTTGCCATGCAAGCAGGAATTCTGTGCTTGAAGGGTTTATAATCAAGTTGAGAAAGCTTGAAAACAGTAAAACAAGTCAAAAAATATAAAAATATTTTGAAATGCTAAAGGCAGTTCCCCAGTTCCTTATTAAAAATATTCAAAGCCAGGACATCAGACTTGAGACTTTCTTTTCCTCATTTTTGACTAGCAGTATGCCTTAAAGACTTTGCAATATGAAACAGCTCCAATGTGGTAGAATCACAGCACTCGGTGACCGTACTGTACATAAAAATATCTATCTATCTATACCTATGAAAGTATATCCTATAATAAATGAAGACTAAATATAACAGATTTGTTGCCAAATGAATTTGATGAGGCTTAATTTGGAGGGGATGCTTTTGGCCCTTTATTTATTATTATTTTTATCTTGTGGTGCTAGAGACCGCACTCAGAATCTTGCATATGCTAGACAAGTGCTCTACCACTGAGCTGTATTCCCATCCTTCCTTACTATTATTTTTAGGGTTTTTTTATTGTATATGTTTAAGGTGTACAATGTAAAATGCATATGCTTGCTATAGTGGGACAAATTAACACATTCATCATCTCACATAGAATTTAATGGAGAAAACCAAAGTTCTATTTTCTAAAGTGTTTGGGGCCCGAAAATGTGGAAAAGGGATCATAGAGACCTTTAAAAATATTTATGGTATAGGCAAAATCTTCCCAAATATTTCAGACATAAAATCTGAGATTCAAAGTGAGGAGTAATTTGTTCAGATGCATCCAACTTGATATCAGCTGGACACTTGTAAGAAATGCAAGTTCTCAGCCTCCACTCAAGACCTGCTTGAGTAAAAAGCTCTTTGTATTGAGCCCCAGCAGTATGTGTTTTAATAAGTCCTGTAGGAAATTCAGATACAAGTTAAAATTTTGATTGTGTATATTTAAAGTGTACAGCATGATGTCTTGATATACTTATGTACGGTTCACTATCATCAAGCAAATTAATACACCCATCCTGCCTTATAGTTACCTTTTTATTTTGAGAACCGCTGACATAGCATAGCAACTAGATGACAGAGGAGATTAAAGGTACCAGTCACAAAAGAATGATAAGGTGATGGAAATGTTAATTACCCTGATTTGAGTAGTACATATTATATACATGTATTGAAGCAGAACAGTGTATCTCATAATTATATACAATTATTACTTGTTAATAAAAATTTAAGACATCTTCAAGGAGATGAAAATGTTAACTATCCTGATTTGATCATTGTGCGGATTATCACAGTGTACCCATAAATTTGTACAATTAAAATAATTAGTGTTTTTTGGAGTAGGTAACAGTCAGGATTCTAATTTAGATCTTTCTGACTTAAAATTCAATAGGATTTTAATGCTATTGCTCCTGCTCTAAAAGTAGAAAGAAGAGATTAATGTGAGCTCAGGTAGTATTGCTGACTTCAAAGAAGGTATATTGAAATATAATTCACTTTAATCTAGTAGATGAGAATATAAGAATTTTGTAATGCACATCCCTAGGAAACTAGTCTGCCCTTTAATTATATCAGGAAGAAAAATAAGCATTGATAACTCCCTGCTTTATATCGTCCATGTTAATACTTCAAAGATATTATAATTTATTTTGTTATTTTAAAAAATATCAAGGTAGTAGTTCAGCTATTTGTGAAAATTAAGAATTATGAGCTATGTAAATAAAAGAGGTTCTCAAATATTACTAAGATGGTTATTGACCTATTATTTGGCATCTTTGATATATAAGTATATTTTCCTGATTATTTTATATCTTAAATTTCTACTTTCATCACAGTTCTCAGCATACAAAGTGACAAGTTTAAGAAAGAATCCAGTTGAATAATATTAAAACATTCTTTTGCAAGTAAATGATGGTTATTTGTGTGGTCCTGGGAAAGAATCACTAGCAACTAGAAGAATATAGGTTTGAATTTAAAGAATGAATAAAGATACAGAGGAAAGGGGAAAAATTGAATACACTGATCATTTTCTTCCTTATTCATTGACACACATGATGTCTTAGTTCTTAAAGCAAGTAAATAGACATTAATATAGTGGTGCTTAAAATGGGACCCAGCAAAATACAAACCTAATAGGCGCCTTAGGGTATGTCTCAATAACTGTGTCATATTGGTCCCTTTCGAAAAGGAATGAAATGTTGGAAAATAAATTGTTGTGGTAGCTCAGCAGCTAACAATGCTACCAAACTCACACTACCTTTGGATTTTCTTTTTACTGTTGTAAATTAAACTTTGTTCTAAGGAGTGAAATGAATATATCCAGTATCTTTCAATAGCAGTTAATCATCTCAGTTTAGAGAAGCTGCTGCAGTTTTTTTTTTCTTTTAATTTGTATAACAAAGGACAGTTTATTTGGGGAAGAAGATGGGAGAGAAACCAAGATACACCATGTACAGGTACAAAATAAATGTGATGAATGTAACCATTATATGTACATTGTTCCAATACATGTTCTTGGTTAAAAAATTTAAAAAAAAAAAAGAAGATAGCTACTATGAGGTTGTACAGAGTTTTAGAGATGAAAGCCCCTGTTGTAGTTGTCTTTTGCTACATAACAAATTACATCAGCATGTAGTGGCTTAAAACAATAACTACTAATGTTTGAAAAACTGCAATTTGGGTAAGGCTTAGTGGGGACAGTGTATCTCTGTTCTGCTCAGTGACCGATGGAACTGCATTATGGCTATGGCTAGAGTCATATGAAGGACTCGCAGGTTTGGCTGTTGGTTCATATATTAGCTGGGGCTTTCTGCTAAAACACCTACATGCACCTTCTTTCCTTGGCCCCGGCTTTTTTTGCAAGACTGTGACTGAATTTCAAGGATGAGGAGAAAGGAGGGGAGAAGGGGAGAACAGGCAGGCAGATAGAGGCAGCATCCCCATTTATGAATTGGATTCTGAAATCATACTGTGTCTATTGTATACACTGAAGTTGTCATGAAGTCTAACTCAGGTTTAAAGGGAGGGAAAATAGAATGCACCTTTTAAGAGGGTAATGACAAGTTTCTGGGAAGAGCAAGTGGAGGCATTATTAGAAAATGCAGTCAGCCACCGGAGCTTAAAAGTTATACCTGACTATAATTATTTTTTTTAATTTTGAAGTAATTTTAGGCTTATGGATGAGTTTTAAAAATAGTACAGAGTTTCCATATATATTTAACAAAGCTCACACTTATGTTATACATACAACAATGATAACAATTGAAAAAAGCAACCCTGGTACAATACTATTAGTCAAACTGCAGAGTGTATGTGGATTTCATCATTTTTCCTGCAAATAGCCTTATTCTCTTTTAGAGTCTACTTTGAGATTCTATATTTACTGTATCTCCTCGACCTCCTCCAATCTGCGACATTTCCTCAGTATTTTCTTGCTTTTCATAGTCCTCACACTTTTGAAAAGTACTTTTTAATAATTTTGTAGGATATACCTCCACTTGAGTTTGTCTGAGGCTTTCTCATGATCAGTCTGAGGTTATGCCCTTTCAGTACATCATCTCAAGGAGTACATGATGCTGATATGTATTACTGGTCATCTTAGTCTTGATCACTTATTTGTCAGGTGGTATCTACCAGTAGTTTTGACTATAAACTTCCTACACTCAATTCTTGGTATGCATACAGGATTAGTTCTAGGTTCTTGCAAAATCTGAGGATGCTTAAGTCCTTTATATAAAATGGCATGTTTGCAAAGCACCTATGCACATCTTTTTTTGTATACTCTAAACCATCTTTTAATTACTTATAATACCTAAAACATTGTAAAAGCTATGTAAATAGTTGCTACATTGTATTGCTTAGGGAATAATTACAAGAAAAAAGTCTGTACGTGTTTACTACGGATATATTTTTCTATATATTTTGATTCATAGTTGGTTGAATCTGGGGATGTGGAAACTGTGTATGCAAGGGAATGGCTATATTTCTCTCCTTGTAATTACTGTTTTGTAGATACACTTTGAGACTAAGCAATATATTGTTTCTACTTAAAATTTTACAAACACAGTTTGCCATCAATTGGTGGATTTTGCCTGTAGCAATTACTACTGTGAGATTCTCAATGGTGATTTCTATTTTCTTCATTCCTTCTATATTACTTAGATTTCTTCCCTAGAGGAGAGCAATCTCTTCTCTTCTGTTTATTTATTCAAGTTATTTATTTATATTACCATGGACTCACAGATATTTGATAATTCTTAGGATTATAACCCAATACTATTGTTTTTTCTTTTCTCTCACAGTGAGAACCCAGTTTTCACTATATACAGCGTGTTTACTTATTTCAGTCCTGAATTACAAATTGTTTAGAATTGTTAACCTCTAACTCCAAGAAAAACAAATTTGCCAATTAGAGTATAGTGTTTGTATACTGCTCTTTTTGCCTTTAGTCTTACAGCATCCAATTAAAACACAGCTTTTGAAAGTGACTTAGATCAGCTCCTCTTTTTCCTTACCACCTTCAGGGTGTTTATGGGATTCATTTATAATAAAGTTATATTGGTTACAGACTGCATACCATCTTGTCTCCCAGGTTCTGACTGATGTTTTAAAAATTTCTGTGTGGTAAAATTCACTCTGTGTGGTGTACACTTCTCTAAGTTTTGACAAATGAATAAAGTCACGTATCCATCACCAAAGTTTCTTGCAACAGTACCATTGTCCAAAATTTTTCTTTTGTTGACCTTTCATAGTCACCTCTTCCTCACCCCTAAGTCCCTAACAATTACTGCTCTGTTTTGCAGTCCTATAGTTTTTGTCTTTTCCAGAATAAATGGAATCATGAAATACATAGTCTTTGGGTTTGGCTTCTTTTGTTCAACAAAAAGTACTTAAGATTCATCCGTGTTGTGGTACAAATCAGTAGTTCATTTCTTTTTATTGCTGGGTAGTGCTCCATTTATTGGATCTACCACAGTTTTTTTTTTTTTTAAAACCTTTCACAGGTTGAAACATCTGAGTTATTTCCTGTTTTGGTAATTATGAAAAAATCTGCTGTAAACATTCTTTATACAGATTTTTGTGTCACTATAAGTAATATTTCAAGGAGTCCAATTGGTTGTATAGACAGTAGGCTTATGTTTAATTTTAACAGAAACTATCAAACTATTTTCCAGAGTAGCTCTACTTTTTCCCATTGCCACCAGCAATGGGTGAGAGTTCTGGTTGCTTTGGATACTTGCCAGTGTCACTCTTGGTTGCTGTGTGACTTCAGCTCTCTGAAGGATTCAGGAAAAGTAGTAAATTTGTAGTTAGTTTGTTTTCTTTTTTCATCGTAAGCATGAAAACAATTCTTGTTTTAATTCTTGTTTCTTGTTTCTTCATTATGAATGGAAGAACTTTGACTTTTTTGTTTCTTTGTTTTATTAGTGTATGCTTGCAAAACATAATAACTGCATTCATCTTGGGGAACTGGTACATGTACATATCATACCACATCACATCCCCAGATCCTTTCCCATCGCTGCAAAGTCTATCTCCCTGCTTCCTATCATCTTTCTTTTATTTTGCTCTTTAAATTATTTCTATTCTAGGTATCTCTTATAAGATAAACTGTGTGATATTTAACCTTCTGCGTTGTGATTTATTTCACTTAGCATTACGATGACAACTTTGATTTTTAAAGTTTAAAGAGGTAACACAAGTTTAACTAGAAAATTAAGGTCAAAATTATACATTATTTTGGGATAAACAGAACTGCACTGCCTAGAAACATGGTATACAAGGAGCAAATGGAAATAAACACCTCATTTTCTTTGAGTATTTGCTTTCAATTTTTTCATGCCAAGTGATTGGCTCTTTTCTGGACCAGAGAACTCTGCCCATACAGCTACTATGCTGGCATTATACCACTTTAACATTATTAATTAATCAAAGGTTGTGTATCTGAATGCTTATGGAATTGATGGGAGATTATATAAGTAAGTCTTGCTGAATATGATACCCTGGAAACATCCTTTAACATAGTCCAAATTAAGATTCATATGTGCTTTTGTTTGTGAGCTGACAAGCAAAACTACCTTCGGCACTATTAGGGACAGTAGTCCGAAGCTTATGATCGCTGATTTATTCTGTAGTTCTCTGTATGGCTTGACTGTCAATTCTATAACTAGTGGTCAGCATGGTGCCAGTAGTAAACTTAGTAGGTATTCAACAGACATTTATTAAATGACTAAATGCCAAAAAATCTGCTTGGAAATCCAAAGCAATAACAATTACATCGAAACAGATTTTTTTTTTCTTTCCTTGTAATCTTTGGGAATGCCAATGGCTGTTATAGAGGCTATGGAACTTTTGGACCTATCACAGGTTTTGACAAGGTCTCTGTGTGTACATACCATGAGAAACTAAAATTAAAATGAAATTAAGATAGTTAAATTAATTAAATGACTAAGCTCAGTTTCCTATAGCAACACACACGCTATTTCTACATCAGTTATTGAATCCAGTGACAACATAGAAAGATTTACTTTTTTGCTCTGTAAAATAGCTAGTTTTGGTTAGTGAATGACAGCAAGAAGTTTCGTTTTTCTTTTTGTGGTTCCGGGCATTGAACTCAGAGTTTCGCACATACTGGGCAAATGCTCTAGTATTGAGCTACATCCCAGGGCAAATACATTTCTTTAAGTTTAAAAAATTCCCTAAACACCACAAATTTTTACTTGCAACATCTTACAAATTCCTGTAGGGTTTGGGGCTGTTTAAGGGGAATATTTCAGAGAAAAAAGAGAGAGAAAGACTGTTTTAAGCTGCCCTTCGTTCCTGAGGGATATTTTGGACTTCAGATTAAGATAAGTAGTTTGAGGTGCATGCAGGAATGACAAGGCAGAAACCAAGAATCACTCCAGAGTCTAAATCGGATGTGTATTTTAAAGAAAAACGAGAAGGACCGTGAGGATTTTTTTTTTAACTTCTCAGTTGTCACTTTATCTTTAAAAGACAGAGGAACTTTACTTGAGGTAGAGTGGGAGCAAAAGGAAAATTATAGGTTAGGAGATAAAAAGCCTTTTGGGCACAGGAAAGATTGTAGTAATGGAGACTGCAGACCTCAAGGTGGGAAGGATACGCTTACATAGAAGAAAGAACTCAGCTCAAACAATGAATTCCCTGGGGGCAGGTAAGACACAAGAGTAAATTAGGTACAAAGCACAAGAATTCCTGAAAAATTGTACTGTGAGTGTAACCAGCTGTTTTCTCTGAGTCACACATTCCCTGTCCACTTAACTCCTCACCCACAACTGACATGAGATTGGTCAAGTTTGCATGAGTTAATCAACATTTCTCTGTTGCCACTACTTAAAAAAGACGTCCTGTTCATGTTTCTGATTATCTTCCTGTTTGTACTTCTCTCTAGCTCACTTTTTAATTCAAGGGAATAAATAGAACTTAACTGAAACTTTGTATTCTTAGTGCACAGAATGATGACTACAATAAATAATGATGCATTGACTGTTTCAAAATTGCTTTAAATTGTAGGTTTTAACGTTTTCACCAAAGAAAATGGTATGTGAGATAACAGAGTATTACTAATCATCCACTTTGTAAACATATATCAAGATGTAACATTGTAACTATAAAAACATAAAATTTTTATTTGTCAATAAAAATAAAATTTAAAACCTGATCGGCAGAAAAAAAGTATCAGAGTTAATTTGAACCCGGTGTTTCAAATACCACACGTCCACAACCCCAACACATCATTTATTCCTTGATATAATTAATATATCTTGATGCCAAGTTAATTTGAAATCTTGCCTCGATCTTCCCTTCATGCAATTAAACACTTAAAAATTAGGTCTCACAGGCCAAATTACATAAATAATAAAAATCTTGATTCACATCTTCCATGTTGGCCCTTCCTTCCATTGTGAAAGTAAACGTAATATACATGCATCACACGCTGCAAGTCCTTTACCTTTTCTAGCCCTTAGAAAAATTAATTCTGAAATACTAAAGAGTTCTGGCTTTCAAGGGTACACTGCTGCCACATTTTATTAGTTTGCAGAGGAAGAAATATGAATTTCATGTGAAAAGGCGAGATTTGGAAGGGTGCTATTTATAAATGACAGTGGCTGAAAGGCTAATGTGTTGATCAGACTTCTGTGGCTCTCTAGAATAATGAAGGTGCTCTCTCTGCATGGTTGTCACTGTATAGTTCAGGGCATAAATCCACAGCATTTAAGATGACAAGACCTTGTATTTACATAGAGACTTTCTCCAAGGAATTCACATCACTCCTTAGGAATGGCTCCATTAATTCTTATAGCTCAGGGAACTAGAGTGGGGTGATATATCTTTATGGCCGGTTGTCATAAATGAAGGAACCATGACCAAGATAGATGTGTAACTTTTCAAGGTCGCTGTAGTCAAACTTAATTGCCACAAGTGTGAAAATCCAGCCTGGTATCAATTTCCCACGTGGACGAAAAACTGTTTGGGTCACTTCAGATAAGGAAGGCACATGGCTTTTCAGAAACTGTCTTCTATCATTTTTACTCCCCATGTAATCTGTGACTGAGACATGTTATATGTGGTTAGTATTTCCCAACCATGATCCTCTGAACACCAGGCTATGCAAGACATCACTAGATCTTCATTTGGGGAATATAAAAAGAAAGAAATCCATGGTTGAATAAGTTAGAGAATTGTCTATATTTTCTGTGCTATATTATATGCTATATTTTCTTCTCAGTGATTCATAATTCCTATTAGTTCAGTAAGAGTTCTAAGACATCCCGTGGTGAAGAAAATTACCTAACATTGTTTAAACCATGGTTTCTCAGACTTACTTGGCCATGAAAATAGTTTCTATAATGTACACCTCTTAATGACATGTGGAACTGCTTTCAAATGGACCATATTCTGGGGAAATAACATTTCTTTGATAAGGGCTCCTGTGAGGAAATAGTTCTCTAAGCTGATTTTATTCTCTGATGATGCTGGACCTACACTCTGTGTTGAAGTCTCATTCACAGATGAGCTGGTGCTGTATCTCCAGGTTGTTAGCTAATATTCTAAGGGAGGAATGGGATGGTGCTTAAAAACCACTCAGCAGCAGTGCTATAGCTTCACCTCCAATATCCTGCTCATCCCTGTGGAATCCTGCCTATTCCTTACCTTGATCTGGGGCTGTTTGCTTGGGATAGTGCCATAGAGCCCTGTGCCACCAAGAGGATGAACAATCACAGATCAGGTAGCAAATTTGGTATAGATCAGAACCCAAGGAGGAAGAATCAAGAACCAATGGGATAAGATATGAGGAGTTTAGCACTGGGGCACAGAATTGAACAGTTCTTTGGAAATTCAGGGTAAAGACAGTGGGTACTACACGAAGGAGAAAGACAAGGAATACATCATCTGGACAGAGCAGTAAGTTTTACGCAGACTTCAGTAGACTGCCATATGACGTCCCAGGTTTCAGGGCTAGGGCAGGGTTCAAGATGAGGTCCTAGGAAGAGGTTTTATTCATGTGCTCCTGGACATTTTTCAGGCAAATCTACATTAGGGTATTTTAGTCATCATCCTATTGTCTATGAAAAAATTGCTACTCTGCAAGTTGCTAACTAAAAATCATTTGGAAAACAGTTGTCTGTTGATATGGAGATCAATAGTCAGTATAAACTTCTAGAAAAAAAAACCCCACCGTATTGAAATAATTGGCTGCCATAATTAAAAAGAGTGAGAGAAGCACATAGATGTTGGGCCGTGGTCAGATGCAAATCCTTCCCCTTCTTCCTTAGCCAGTCAATTCCATCCTTCCTCCTCCTATACACATCTTCTTCCTGTTGTGATCAAACAGCAAAGGGGATCTTAGTCTTCAAATGCCATTTTCATTATTTGTGAATTAGACAGTAAGAAGGGAGGTCCCTGGAATATAGCATTGGAAATTGACAGGAGTGGGAGGAGAGACTAAGAAGGTAAATTGAGGCCAGCTGTAAAGGACTTGTAGCTCATGACTATGTAGCTCATGAAAGAGCTACATATCATGTGAAGAAGTTTGAATTTTGTGGTCTGGAAATGAGTGTGCAAAGTTTTGAAGCTGCATCGTGGCATGATTGAATGTTAGCAACTTGTTCAGGTATTTTCCAGCCTTTACAGTGCTCTCACCCTGTAATTCCCATCGACTGAAGCGTCCTCCTCTCTGAGAAATAGAATTATAAAGAGAGGGAAATAGATGAGATTCCTAGTCATATTCAGTGAGCTTTAGGTCATGTTTAAACATGGTAAGTAAATGGGATGACTATATGTATCTTTTATTATTACGGTAATAACCAAGGGCAGGTTATCATTGTTATAACCAGTTATATACAAATGCAGATAACTTAATATTAGGCCAGTCAGAACAGTCACTGGGTTTACTTAAGATTAGGTTTTCTTAAAAGCAGAATGCCCATTCTCCTGAAGGGAGTTAGCCCTGAAGACAGGTTGAGCTGACTGATGGCCTTCAATCCCATACATACACTATGTATAGATGCACAAGTCTGAATCCTCAAAGAAACAGCAATCAAGATGGGATTAAATGTGCCTGACTTTTATTAAGGGGAACTCCTTGTCGGGAGGGGAGCCTGGAACAGCCATCAGACCACAATGCGAGTGTGACCGGCGTGAAGAGGACAAGAAGAAGCTGAGTGGAAACATCCTAGACTAGTGTACAGTGGAAGGGAAGTTTGGCAAGGCTGTCAGAAAGTCCTCTGTGCAACTCTGGCCATCAGAGGTATTCTGTGTCTCCTAGACGTAGGTCCTGCTTAATTTAGAACACATACCATGCACAGTCATTGTTCGGGAGCAGCTTGTGAGAGGTGTGGTCCCAAATACAGAAATGGATTTCAAAATGCATTAGTTGGGGCCTTGTTCCCACTAATTGGAAGTTTGAGAGGTGTATTCTATTGGCTGCAACAATGTACAGGATAACTCAAACCCCTCCCTCAGGCTCTCAAAGAGTTCACACCCCTGCTTGCTGTATTCAGTGGTTCAGAGAGGAAATTTCATAAAGGATGGACTTCCACTTGTAGGAATGGGAAGATGGGGCAATTTAGAGATGATCATGTTGGTAACGTCTGAGCATAGCACTCAACTGCTTAACCAATCAGGCTGATTTGCAGTTGGTCTTACTATAGTCTTCCAAGAACTCCATGGCATCTAATGTCTTCTTGTTGAAAACAAAAATCACGGAGAGGAAAAAGGTAAAATGTCATTTTTGATTTATAGGTAAAGCTGTTGGATTGAGAAAGTTTTTGACCCTTCATTATAGATGGAAACACTTTGCATAGTCTTTTTCTATTTTATACTCAAGATAACCTTTGGACTGAGCCAATTGTTCTATAATAATGCTCCTATCAAATGAGAGGCAGAAACAATTAGAAGGCACTTTTGTTTGCAGTCAGTATGACTGCATAAAATGTGTTAATAAAACAGTGAATAATCTTGATTTCTTGATAAATTGCTTGCTCTAGAGAACATGAGCAGCTCTTGCAACTTCTATTGAGAAAACAAAGAAATCCTGTCAAGATGACATCTACTTCTGTGGAACACGTTTGGAGCCATGAAGTTTTGAATGTAATGCAGTTAGCAGCATCGTGTCTTTATTCAGCTGGCAAGGGAGAATATTTGTCTCCCTTTTTGCACATCCATGGATTATGGGGTGCAGGTCACAGTTGGCTTTAACTGAAAATCAGCAGGACACTTAGCTTGAAGAAGCTCACTGAAAGGGCTACCTGCAACACGTGAAGGCAACATGCAACATCTCAGTGAGGTGAGATGGGGCTGGCTTGGCATATCAGCTAATTATGGTCATATAATGCTCTATAACAAACAACCACAGCATCAGACAGTGAAAGGGAAGTCAGCGAAAAGTGACTATTTGGCTCACAAATCTGGGAGTTGCTTGGGGATCAGCTGATCTGGGCTACATTCAGCTGGAGCAATTCGGGTCTGCCTTATGTGCCTCTCATCCTCCTTCGGGGATCAGTGGGCCAGTTTAGGTATGTTCTTTTCATTGCGATGGCAAAGGTACAAGAGAGAAGGCAGAAAGACAAGCTCTGTCAAGGCCATACTTGGAACTGGCTTACTGTCACATCTGTCTTTTTATTGGCCAAAGTAAGTAATGTGGCCAAAATGGTATTCTAGGAACAGAGAAATTGATCTTGCCCATAGTGGGGCCATAGTCAGGGTGCAGATGCAGGACAGACTGCACTCTGTCCATTCTAAACATTTGTTTAATCCATGCTATCCAGGATAACTCTGGGTGAGTCCATCAAGGTACATGCTTTTGACTCTCTTTCTGTGGCAGAAGCTATTATTAGCTATTCACTAAAATCCATCACCACTCATTGAAATCACAGATTTGCCACCTTTTCTAGTTTTCCTTGTAGTATAGTGAGCTCATGTGGCTGAGTTATAGCCAATGAAATTTGAGTGGAAATTTCAAGCACTGCCCAAGAAGCTCACCTATTCACATGCCTTTATGATAATGTTTTTCTTGCAGCTGACAGTGACGATGATACCCAGGGTTACCCTGGAGCCATGTGATGAAGGCTGCAGAACTATCATTAACCTAGTTTCCCAAATGATTGTCTTTTATGGAACAGCCCCTCCTCGTTCTGCACTAAATCCGTTCTTGCTCTGGACTATCACATGAGTAAGAGAAATTAAATTCCCTTGTGTTGAACCATTATGTTTTTGGATCGTTGGCTATAACGGCTTGTCTAGACCACCCTAACTAATACATCTGTTGTATCCTCATCTTGTTCTTCGCTTCCAGGACCTCTTTCCTCCTAACCTCTGGCTCACATATTCTTAGCTTTAGACTTGACATTTGATCGTGATTTGAAGTTATTATCTTTTTGTACTGTTATGCTTCTTCCTAGATAATTTTAATTTAGACTCTGACTCTAGTTGTTCTGGGATGGTCTTGAAAACTACCATTGTAGACAATACAGCCACCAGGACTCTATCCCTGAATTATCTAGTATAGCATCCCTGCTGTTGGTTCTTCACATCATAAGATCAGACATTTTTGCCTCCAAGCTAAATATCTGTCATAAGAACCTTATTGGTATAAAAACACATAGGATTTAAAATAGAATACACCTGAATGTGAATCATAGCTCTGGTATTTACTAGTGGTGTGATTTGGGGCTCACTGCTTAGTTCCTCTGGGCTCTCATACCTCTTTTGAAAAGGAAGATAATTACATCTATCTTACAAGGTTGGTCTTAAGGACTAGTGAGATAATAAATATATCATTCTTAGCACATAATTAGTACCCCCAAAATAACATTATTTTGAGTACTATTATTATTTTGGGTATTATTATTACTCTGTGTGGTAGATTGATTGTTCCAAATTTTCGTTCCTCTTTCTAATTATGCTCTTTGCCATGTAAATTTGAAATCTTTTCCTAACTCATTGCAAATGAAGGGTTGGTCTCTGTCTCTTGACCTTGGGTTTTGCCATGTAATTTGCTTCAGCCAAACTGTAATGTAGGCAGGGGTTTAGCGGGCTTTGTTAGTGGGATTTATTCTTTTATACCTCTACCATCTCCACTAGAGACACATATTAAAGCTGGCCTTTCAATCCCAGGAGAAAGATGAGAGACATGTGGAGCAGAGATGCTCTACCCAATGCAGCCCCAAGCAGAGTGTAGCATATAACTAAAATTTCTGACACTTTTTCAAGCAGCTAAAACTTTTGGTGATTTGTTACACAGTATTATAGTGGTCATATCTAACTGTTACATTCAGAAGACTTAGAAACACATTTTAGAAATTTTGAAACCCAGCAAACAATCCAAGATAATCCCAATTTCCTTGTTCTCTTTCCTCCTGGGCCTCCAGAGATGTTTGGAGTTATTTCAGAGATGTCTGTATTCATGTCTAGGGAAGGGAGATTCCTAGGGCAGATGTATTAGTCAACTTTCCCATTCCTGGGACACAATGCTTGACATCCACAGTTTAAAATAGGAGAGATTTAATTTGGCTTATGGTTTTCAAGAGGTTCAGTCCAAGATCAAGATGGCTCCAAGGCAGATTAATTATGATTAGTGGGAGGGTGTGGTGGAGCAAAGATGCTTAGCTCATGGTGGCCAGGAAATAGAGCAAGGTAACAGTGTCAAAGAGAAAAGGATAAAGGAGCAGATATAGACACCAAAGTCACACCTCCATAACTGACCCAGATACACCCAGCCCATCAGGTTGACATAATCAAGCTTAGCTACCGCACGACGTTTAAGGAGGTACTCACTCTAAGTCTTATCCGAATGGAGGTTGACACTTTTGTGTGCCTAAGAATAAATGCTTCTTTAAGAGTGAAGTACACAGTGCAGAAAAGTGAATGAAGCACTGAGTCTCAGAGTCTGACTGTGCTTGGCCTGGCCTGGGCCTTCTGTTCTACAGTAGGAACTAAGGAAGGCAGGCTGGACTGTGGAAAATAAGGATGATGACAGGGAGCTGTGGTTCATGTTATAGGTATGCTCCAGTATGCTCCTGAGTCTAGGTTGATAGGGAAGATACCAGAACTCAAGTATGGTTGGTAGTCAAGGAAATCCCAGTTATGACACAGGAGCCCTCCTATTGCATCTGGACTGGTAGATCTCAAACTTGGGCAAGTATCAGGAACTGGGGAAAGCCTCAGCCCGGGCTGCTAGGTTGTTCAGTTGATGAGCTATGGAGGGCAAGTAAGGCCGGGGAAAGTGGGCTGGGCTGTCAACAGCTCTGTATACAGCCACGTGTTGGCCTATCGTTCCTTTGACTTGTTAGAATAAAATGGTTGGAATTTAAGAACTAATGGGCCACTTTTAGAAAAGACCTGCCTTGCAGAACACGCATTAGAAAAAACAATTTTCATGATGAACAGCAAGAAATTCTTTGCTTCAATTGCAGCTGCCACAATTTATACATTGCTTTGAGTAGTGACAAGTAATTTTAGAAGTGACAGGGACATGCCATAGCCATGTGTGCAAAGCCTAGGTCAGACTAACAATGATAATCTCTAGGCTCTCACATCATCATCGTCTTTATAGTAATAAATAACAAAGATAATGGCCTTTTAGATTTGGGCCAGGGAATTGCCCAAATAGTGAAATGGAAAAGTAATAAGGGCAAGTGCTCCTTGGGTAAGGTGTGGACAGTTTAAAAATAAGATTTACATTGCAAACACTGACATATCTTGGATATTAAAGGCACGTTTGAGACAAGTTTTCAATTCTTAGCTTGTCTGTCTTTGTGAAATACCTCACATCACTATAAATTGGGAAAAACAAGAGTTCCCAGTCTTGGCTTGGGTACTTAATGAAAGCAGGAGGGCCATTTAGTACCTCATGGTTTGATCTCTAGAAACTCTGCTCACTAAGTATTCCCACTCTTGCATCTTCTTTTGTTTTATCTTCACTCGTTCAGGGATTGTCCTGGCTCTTGGTTTACCATTTTCTTACTAGTTTGCCTTTTGCCACTTCCCAGTTTTCCTCTTGCATATGATTCCATTGAAAATGAACACCCTTAATCTAGTTACAAAGTAGCCCCCCCCCCTGCCCTGCTCCTTGAAACTATAACCATTTAGGTGTTTTTCATCATAACCAGTCCTCAGAGACCAGGGCAAGGAGGGCGCTTGCCATTCTCTTAGAGCAAGCCAGGCCACTGCTCTTTCAGTCTCATTAGTGAAGCAGTCTTTCTTGAGACCCCTTCATTTGTACTGCTACCTATCTCTTAGAGAGTCACTGGTGTTTTTGCCCCTGGCTCCTTCCTCCTTTCTCTGTAAGCATGATCATTGTACTAGGTGCTTTGAATGACAGGTGGAGATGGCAGAGCTTATTTCAAAGTTATCTTTCTTAACTCATCGATCACTGCTGAATTTTGGTATTTCCTGCCTCATGTCTCAAATCTCCATACTTTAACTGGATAAAGTTATTTAAAGAACCTAAAAAAACTTTGGGGAGGGCGTCTCCAGAATGAAACCTCTACTTTATTTTTTTTTAATTTTTTTTATTATTTTTTACCAAGAACATGTATTGGTACATTGCATACATAATGATCATAATCAACATGGTTATTTTGTACCTGTACATGATACATCTTGGTTTTCCCCCCTCTTCCCCAACCTCTACTTTAAAAAGGCTTTCAGAACTCTGGAGAGGGAATTTCTTGGTTCCTTCAATGTGTTGCTCTTATGTTTAACTTGGTTACTTTTGATGGTAGGCTCTTGATGTTAGAGATGGTATCTGTTAGAGCTTGTGTCTAGATGGACCCCCAGAGCCTCATTCACTCATTAGATGGGACTTTTTGGAGTTGGCTGCATCTAGGGTGTGTGAATGTGGATTAGAGTTGTGATGCTGGGATTGAGGGTGTGTTGGGAAAGGGTTAAAGATGAGAGTCAGTGAAACGCAGGTGTTCCCTGAAATGACCTTGGCAGCTGCCTTTCTACAGAGAAACTGGCTATTTCCCCTGAGAAAGGAATGTATAGAAATAACTGTTATCATACACAAAAAACTGACCATTCTTTGACTCTAGCCGAGACTGGGAATGACCCTTCTAGCCACGTAGGCCTGTTGGCACCAAGTCACTTTTGTCTGAACACAGTACTTAAACTAAGAAACGGTACAGTAGTCATTGGTGTTTTCCCTCTCACCTGCCAAAGGCTCTGTCTCATGCAAGGTCTTCGGTGCTGTCCCTTGCCTAATTGTGTGGTAATGTACTATCAGACTACACTCATATCTGCTGTATTTTTATGATAAACTTACTTTCATCTTTTTAAAATCATTATGTGGCTCTTCTCTGTTGGTGTGGATTGGAACCTCAACTTTCTGTGCCCATAAACTATATGTGGCTCTTTGCTTTTACAGGGTATGATGCCAGGATTAAAGGTATGTGGATTAGTCTGTTAATTTAGCATAGTTCTGAGTGACACCACCCAAAAGGCAGGTAGCCTGGATGGACTATGTAGGGACAGAAAGAAGCTGCTTTACTACTTTGCTGCTGGCTGCTTTCTGCCTGCCCTGCTTTGCCATGAACTGTTTCTTCTCTGTGATACCCCTCTGGTGTGCCACCCTGCCTTGGAGTCAGCCTGCTATGGAGTAAAATCTCTACAAACTGTGAGCTGAAATAAACCTTTCCTCTTTCAACTTGTGGGTGTTGGGTATTTTATCTCAGCAATGAGGAAAGTAACTAAGACAGTGTCTCATCATTGTCTAGTCTGTATAGTGCCTCACTTTGTGCCTGATACAAAGTAAATTCCCATTGATGTACTGGAGTGTCAGTTTTGAAATTTTGATGCAATGGGAGATAGGTAGATACTCAAGTTGTCTTTTTCCTTTATTAAAAAAAAATATTCTGTACACTCAGGTTACTGTCATTGGCTTGGCCTTCATTCTCCATACAGGAGTGAAGAGAGGATAGAAAAAAACCAGTTGAATTTGTCTCACCCAATTTTGAACTCACAAGATTCTGATGACTGCCGAGAAAGAAAAATCAACAGGAAACGGATGTATAATTTATTTGGTACCCAATACCCACAGGAAACTTCTGTTGTGATTTTATAACCCTGTACAAATTCAAAACAAGTGAAGAAAATGTGTCTATTTAAGAGACAGCAGAGCAGTCTTCTCTAAGCACATTAAGAAGAGAGATGTCTGCAGCCTTATTTGGCAATTGTATATAATTTCACAGGCTACACAGCTATTCTATTCATTTAATTAAAAATGGAAAATGTATTATAATGAAAAAAGTAAACTGTAGAAAATGATGAACCACGCTCCCTGAGTTCCCAACCTATTTCTTTCATTTTGTATGGTTTAGTTTCCCTGGCAATTAAGATGTTTAGAACAATAGAACAAAAGTACACTGTTATGGGATGGCTAGTTAATTTCCTCATAAAGTTATTTTTTAAAATATCCCTTGCCAATTACTCAATAAGCAAAAAACTCAAACATCGATGTTAATTACCTTTATTAGTGCTGACAATAGTAATTTCCACTAATGATTAGGTTTGTTCTCTGTTGTATTTGCTGAGCTTAGTTATGAATTATTAATGGGTACAAAGACTTCTTTACCACAGATGGAAATATTTGGCAGAGTTCGTTTCTTATAAGATGTGTCAACAAAATCCTTAATGTGTAGATCAGTGTCTTATGGCTGTCCTTAAATATTGTACCTGTCATTGGTATATTTCACCTAAAGGCAGTAGGATTCTGTGAACTGTGCTGCTCCAGGACTGTGAGACCTTCTGCTTGACTTTGAAACACTGAGAATCACTGGGCGAGTCACTTTATGCCTTTGGATTCCTTTGCCCCATGTATAAAATAAGAGAGTCGAATCAGACGGGCTGCCCCTTTGAAATTTGATTATAATAATGAGCCCAGGTAGGATCAAGCCTTAAATATAAAGATTCTCTTGGCTCAGCCAAGGCAGACGTGAGGTCAAGATCATGAAATGGTAGCTAGTTTTAGGTCTCCACCAACTGCAACCTCCTGTACTTCTGGAGCAAGGGACAGATAAATTACTACTTTTGGACCAGCTGTAAGAAGATGTAACCAGCCTTTCAAGTCATTGTGGAAGAGAATCACATGATTGAGCAGCAGCTTGTGTCTGGGTATAATAATGACCAGCCCTTACATTTCTTCAATGCTTTGAGCTTTTCTGAGAACTTCATATATATTTCCTCAGTTTGCCCAGAATAGAATGAGGGTGATGATGAAGATGCTTCCAGAAACACATTTTCAAGGAAGAAGAGTTGAGGTTTTCAATCTTAGGTAAAATGAAGGACTGCAGTTTTCCTCAGGAGTGAGACTGCATTTATGTTTTTCTTCCTGAATTTCATTAGTTTCTCACTCCCAACTTGAAAGAAGACTGAAAGGCAATGAAGACATTGAGAATATGGCAGCAAATACTGAATATAAAGTAGAAAAAAATGGAAGATTTCCCTTTGAATTTAAAGAAAATAATGGCCTTGGCACTCTAATCATCGAGTCTGGGTATTGAAACAGCCTGAGAATTGTCAAAAACAGGAAAATTGCATGAATTTGAAACTTGAGGCCAGAATAGCTTGCAAAGATAGATTCAAAGATGTGACCAGGTTGCTAAGATTGATTGTACAAATTTAACAAGAGTAACTTAATTTTTTTGGTTCCTACTGTTCTTCAATAATGAAACCTCCAAAACACGAAGAAACTATCAGGGATCATGACAGATGGGAAAGCAGATGCACCTTACATTTTCCTTCTGAGTTTCTAAAGACTCTGGGAAATAGGCTGAGTCAATTTGTCCCTTTCAAACCACAGAGATGGTTTACTTGAAAATAACATTAATGGTTATGTGTAGAAAACCTGGGTACAAGATTTCAGTTATAAACATTTTAAATATAAAGTGAATATATGCATAAATGTGCCTATATATGTATACCATGGCACGATTGAAAACTATGGTTAATGTTTCAGTTTTTATAAATTATTATAGTTAAAGACACATTACCATTATCCTGTATCAGAATACACTCCCTCGCTTTGAACACACTTATCCCATCATTCTTGCCGCTTTCTGAAGCAGTTCTGGAAATCTTCTTTCATGAGTGTCTTCAGTTGTACCATTGTGGCTGCCTTGATGTCCTAAGTGCTATGCAAGGCAAGACATGTAAGAGGCCTGTGCCACAGGTTGTAAAGGACTTTACCAATAGCCAAGGAATATAGATAAGTTAATAGTTTATTGACATACTGCAAGGGAGCAGCAGGCATGGCCAAGAGAGGACTGTACCATCAAGGCAAAGGCTGAGATTTTTATATTTGATTTTAACGTGAGGAGGGGGCCTAGAAATATCATCCCAAGAAAGCTTTCATCAAAGTATGGTGATTCTGTTGTCCACCTCAGTTGTTTGATGACTAAGTAATGTTTTGTTTGACAGTGCTCTTGGCATTGCTAGAAACAGTGCTTCAGAGTAAAATTAATTGACAAATATGTAAAGATAAACAGGTTAGTGATTGAAGGGATCAGGATAAAATATATATATATTTGTACTTGAAAGGGTCTCTTATATTGGGATGGGGAAAGAAATGGTGTTTTTTAAGACATGACAAGTAATTAGATCATCTAGTGATGTATGCATAGTTCTTGTGCATAGCTTACGAGGTGGAAAGTTAGTGTTCTATTAAGACTCATTGCTCAGCTGCAATGTGGCCTGTAAAGAAATGATGGTAAAATAATCCCGATTCCTCACACAGAATCCATTCAAAACATTTAACTGTCATCCTCATTTTGGCTTTGGGAAGAGCCAGGGGTCACATGGTGCCAGATTAAGTAAATAAGGTGGATGAAGGCACACCGTAGGGGTTTTAAAAATCTGTCTTTCCATTGGATGACACTTGACAGCAGCATTAACGGTATTTCTGATAGCATGAAAAGACACTCAGGAACGAGGACCTCTGGTACTGCTTCAGGAACTGGTGAGATAAGTGATGAGATGAGTGTGTTCAGCTTGAGAAGGAATATTGTGAGCAGGATTAACGACAATCTGTCTTTTACTGTAATTTTTAAAAATTTAAACGCATATTGTAGTGATCACTGTGTGTGTGTGTGTGTGTGTATTTTTAATGTTTTTCTTCCCACTAAATAGTTGGTAATATGAGTTTCGGTTTGGTTTGCCTTATTTCAACCTGTTTTTCTCAGGGTCGTTGGAGCTTCAGAACATCTTTTGGATTTCCTTGGCTATAATAATATACTAAACCCCTTAGAATGGGCGGTATGTCTAAGGATTTTCTGGAGTCTTAAGGAGCATGAATTCTATTTAAAAGTAGGATAAAAAAGTAGGGGGAAGGAACCATTTCTTAGTAACTGATTTGATATGTTTGTGCATGCCTGCAGTGGAAATGCCACCTGGTTTCCTAAAGCCTCCTATTTGAGAATCAAGTGGGCTAACATACAAGCATTTCCGTGTCCCTTCACAGCATGGTCCCTGGCCCCCAACCAGGAAGGGTATTAGCATCACTAGGGAACTTGTTAGAAACTGCAATTCTTGGCTATACCCCAAACCTACAGAATCAGAAAATTTGGGGTGGGAACCCAGCAAGGTGTTGTAACAAGCCCTCCAGAGGGCTCTGGTGCATGCTCATGATTGAGAACTACTGGTATTTGCTGATAGAGTAGAATCGTAAGGTTGTTTGAACATTGGAATCACCTAGAGAATTTTAAAAATGCTCATGTCTTGTTCCCACCCTCGGGGATTCTAATTTATTGGTTTTGGATTATGGTCTGATTATCGAGTGCTTCAAAACCTCTCTAAGTGATTGTCCTAGACAAGTTTGAGATCGACCAACTTCAGCTTATTCTCTTATTAAAGGACAATTTTCTAAAACGAAACAAAACAACAACAAAAAATCAAAACAAAACTGGAGCACAACTGACAGAAAATGAAGCAAAATAGGAGCCTGGGAAAAGACAAAGAAAGTTATACATATAGAATGCTTTCCGCTCTATCTGAGGAATCTGAGTCAGTCTCCAGAACTTTTTCAAACGACAATTAATTCTCCAGGTAAGAACATTCTTCTCTGTGTGAGGGATAGTCATGTTTTTGTGGTTGTCACACTTCAAAGTTTATGTCGGCAAGTTTCTTATGGGGTTCTGAAGGCAAAAAGTATAAAGAAATAGCATAAAAATTTTTTAAAAGTTGCTTTGGAACACGAGAATATTGGTTGTAACCATCTGCATTGCCCTTGTTCTTTGAGATCTTAAAATGACAGTTACTTTTAAGTATGTATTTCTAAAAATTTCATTGAAACTTAGAAGGAGCATTAGAGGTGACAGATACTACAAGAATGAATTTTCCTATTTCTGTGGATTGGTGGCCTCCGATGGAAATTGTTGGGAAATGTAAATGTATTACTCTTGTAAAACCGGTTGCTGGAAAGTTCTTAGATATTAACAAGTTCAGACTGAACTAACTCTTCTTAGAAGTTCCACTCAGTCAGCTGAACTCTACCTTGAAGAATCATTCCTAAGAAGCCTGTTCTTTAAAATCCTTTCCAGAACAAGTAAATACGTATATATATAATTCAAACGTCTGATGGGGTTTTAAGGATTATGACCCTGTGTCTGATAATTACTCATACCACTTTCTCTGCTTTAAAAAAAATTCTCTTGTGCTACTGGAGATAGAACCCAGGGCCTTGTAAGCACTTTATCACTGAGCTACATCCCAGTCCTCCCTCTGCAATGGCTTTGGGTCATTTAGAAATATAGGTCAGAGAGCACTGCAAGATCAGTGCTATCGTGGATAAAATTGGGACTCTGACTTGAAACCATAACGTGACTTCAATCACTTCCTTCTGAACCAGACCAACTGTTTTGCAGGACAGAGCAACCAACCCTGTGAGTATACCAGCCACAGTGTATCGAAGCAGATGGAACTCCCCACCATATCTAAAAGCAGAAGCCAGCAAAACTGGGATCCACACATGCCGATCCTCTTCTTCCTCATCTCCTCTATTGCAGTGTGTATGTGTGTGTGCGCATGCTCTGAGGAGAGAAACCCGAAGAGTGCCTTCCATACTGGAAGGAGAGGAAAGTGGAGATGGAGCATCATAAGTTCCATTCATTCCCCAGCACACGTCAAGCCTTCTAAACACTTTTATACTTAAACTACTTAATGATTATTATATGCTCTGTAAATGACCTTTCTTCAAAAAAATTAAAAATCCCAAGGTTTCCAGACCCTTCACCATGGTGCTTTTCCTTTCCTGGGCATGATTCACTTTGTTATTATTCCCTCAAGGTGTGGTGTCCAGAAAGAGAGTGGTGTTTTACTCAATCTTGCTTTGCTTATATTTTATTTTCAGATGCCTTCAAATGGTTGGTACATTTTGATCTTGCTTAATGAGTTTTTCATTATCTTAATAGGATGATGATAATCTCTCATATTTAAAAATATCCTAAGTTTACTTTTTCACATATAAGTTTTTGTATTATGTAGAGTTGATATTTTAAGGAAAGAATCAGATTTTGTTTTTTTTCATAAAAATAACCACTTCTTTCATCACATACGTTAAAGACTCCAACCTTGCCTTCCAATTTCTAATAGTCCTTTGGTCATATACCAAGTTTTCATTGAAGCATGAATCTGTTTCTCGGCCCTTTATTTTGTTACTAGGCTCCTTTGACCTACTCTTATGTCCAAAGTACAGTATATTAATTGCTATAATTGATAAAATGTTTTGATATGTCGTGTGCGCTTCTACAGATTGGTTTTCTTCAGAAGTATTTTGGCTACTCTTCATCAGTTTTTCTTCAGTAATAACCTTAGAATCAGCTTGTTAAATGTCTTTAAAACTCGTTTAGATTTTCATTAAAATTCCATTGAATCCATAGATTAGTGAAAAAGTTATATTCTTATCCATGAATACCTTTCACCATTTACTTTGTTAATGTCTTCCAATGGTTATATTTTATAATTCTCTCAGGATCGAACCAACTTTTGTTTGATTTCTTCCCATGTGCCTCACAGTCTCTTGTTATTTTACATGGTGTCCTTTTAAATGTCCAGGTGGTGCTAGTTACCAGCATATTGTAGGAGGGTTGTAACCTTGCTAAGCTCTCTTATTAAGGATAATTATTTGCTTGAAGTTTATTTTAATTTCCTGTGCAGTCATAGCATCTCTCAGGTTTATTTCTTCCTTTGAAATTCTTACAGCATTTATTTCTTTTTCTTGTCTACTTGCTGGACTAGAATGTCCAGGACAATATTGAATAGAAGAGGTGATAGGGAACAGTGTGGTATTTGCTGTAGAGTTTCTTTTTCTTTTGTGTTTTTTTAAAATTTTTTTATTATTTTTACCAAGAACATGTATTGGTACATTGTATACATAATGATCATAATGAACATGGTTATTTTGTACCTGTACATGATACATCTTGGTTTTCCCCCCTCTTCCCCCCTTCCCCTCCCCTCTCTTCCATTCACCCACTCCTCCCTATTTGCAACAAGTGTAGTTACACTTTACCATTTTTTCCCCTTTCATCTTACTTTTCTTTTAACCTTCTTTATCCCCCTTTTCCCTACCTAGTTCTCCTCTCTTTTGAATACTATCTCTCTTTTTTTTTTAACATAATATCTATTCTACCCCTTTGTCCTTATTTACACTTATGGTTTCTCATATCAGAGAAACAATTCGATGTGTACTAATAAGTGTCTGATTTATTTCACTTAATAGTATGTTCTCCAGGAACGTCCATTTACATACAAATGACTCTAGTTTATCCTTTTTTATGGCGGTGTAGTACTCCATTGTGTAGAAAAACCACATCATTTTTAGCCATTCATCAGTTGTTGGGCATTTAGGTTGTTTCCAAGACTTAGCTATTACAAATTGTGCTGCTATGAACATGGTTGTGCATATATCACTGTGATATGATGATTTTAATTCTTCTGGG